>CAIGRP010112461.1:0-38240 GCA_903798385.1 Fraxinus cuspidata
TATGATTTTTAATGTCCAACCCGACCCGATCGAAAGTTGGGTTGGGTTGGAACACATAAATGGGCTGGGTTGGTTTGAGTTTTTATCAAACCGACCATATTGGGTTGGGTAAAAAACCGACCCAACCCACGCCCACCTCTAGATACAAGAATTAAAATTAGGGATAGTAACCATAATCTTTTTCCTTCCATCAAATTTTGTCCAACTAGATTTTCTTGACCAAGTTTTAACGAGCCAACATTTTATTACTCCAAATTATTTGTACTCTTTTTCCTTTTTTTTGATTTTTTTTATCCCGTTGGATTTTTGCTAAACAATTTTTCAATGAAATAGTTATTATATAAAATGTCATTCATAGGAAAGTGTTGTAAATAATAAATTTATTAATGAATGATAATTGTACTCCTATAACCCTAAAAATTATTACTATTATATTCTTAACCCTTCCTTATAAATTTTGGTTCTCAATAAAATACACATAAATCTATTAATTTCTCTCTATTCTCTTCTCTTTGCTATGTAGTTTATGACAAAATAATAATTTTATATAAATAATTTTTGCAATATATCAGATATGTAATATACCTACATCGCATATCCGAGTGAGTATACTTCAAATTTGTTAAATTGTGTAACTAGATATTAATTAACTTTTAATCAGATAAATTCATCAAATTTTGTCACTTGGACTGACAAAAATTAATGACGTGACAATAGAAAAATGATGATCACTATTTATTTCACTAAAATTATACTTATTTCATATTAGCAACTAATATTTACGGGTAATGACCATCATTTATTGCCTTCTACGTTATCAATACGTGTCGATGAAATTGGAGTGATTGAAATCAAATTAAAGTGTAGTTATCCAATTAAATAAAATTGAAGTACAATTACTGGATGTGACTCAAACCACGGCATAGTCACCACATATGAAACTTATCCTATAGAATTTGGTCCACACATTACATTAATATCTTAACAAAATTACACCAATGATTCAAGAAAATGAATTGAATCTCCAAGCTCAATCATGTCTCAAGATTTTTCCATTACAAGAGAATGTGCACCGTGATCTTGTAAAGAAGTTAGTTTTTGAAAAGAGAAAATTAGATTATAGGCATTGGTTAATAAGTTTGACTTTGATATTTATTCTTATGATTGCCGCTCTTACGGTAGAAAGTATTTCTGCAATAAAAACGTGAAAAATAGATTGCACATTTTGATTGAAGATCGTTTGTGGTAGTAAAATGTTTCCAAATGTGACAAGTGAAGTGTCTATATTTACGTGACAAGTGAAGTTTAATGTGTGACTTGACGTTATTTTCTTATTTAAGAGTAAATTAATATGTTTCATTGATTGTGACCTTGAAATTATTCATTTATTACAGTAATGGGGAAGAAATTCTTCACAAGAATGAGGAAGTTTCTCTAACCAAAACGCAATAAATACAATAATGAAATACAAATAAATGAGATTTAAATTTATAAAATAAACTTGAGATAATATTATCCCAATTATCAGATTCGTGAAGATACAAAATAAAATACTAATTTAATTTTTGTTTTTATAATAAATACCTTATTCGATTTGTGAAAAATTAAATCAACAATATGATTTGTGAGAAAGAAAAGGCTAAAATGATTTGGTCTAATTTTCTCAATGTTTCACCATACAATTGAATGGTCCCAGTAAATAAATAAATAAATAAAAATATTTAAGAATTAAATGGTAACACGGTCCAACTAATGGCCTTCCTTAAAAAAAGAATAGCACAACGGAAAAACTCGTATCTACATCATTATAATATAAAAATTCACAATTTACTATGTGACATTTTTTTTTATCCAAGAAAGACTTTGTAATTTAGTAATTATATTAAGAAATACTATACACTAAATTTAGACCCCAAAAGTCTTTGTATCTGACATATTTTCAAATTATCCTAACATTAAGTTGGACATTCAACGTGCTTTCAAATCCGTTACATAATTCAGAAAGGCAGAAATTGGGGAAATCGTATATCAAGCTGTCTGTGAGATAATCATCTTTTTCTTTGCTTTCTAATGTATCTATCAATTAAGGAGTTCTTCTTGGTGTAGAAACGTAACATTCATTTAATAGTTCTACGTCGCAGAAGGATTTCTTTACATCCTATAGATCTGGTGATTTCAGAACTCTAAAGATGGGTAATGATGGCTTGGTTAAAGTCATTGGTATTGGAAATGTGTATTTGGAGATGAGTAGTGATTCAAGGTTGATTCTTAAAGATGTGAAGCATATTCCAGACATACATTTAAATTTGATATCTACAGAAAAACTTGATGATGATAGGAATGGCAGTACCTTTAGTAATAGCCAGTGGAAGCTCACTCAGGGTGCTATGGTTGTGGCTCGAGGCAAAAAGGGATCTACGTTGTACGTTTTGCAGGCAAAGCTTTCCAGTGACATTGTTAATGCAATGGAGGATGATGATAAATAGAATTGTGGCATAAGAGACTTGCTCACATGAGTGAGAAATTATTAGTTATATTCGGAAAGAAAAATGTACTAAGTGGATTGAAAAGTATACATCTGAAAATGTGTACTCACTATTTGTCTGGGAAACAAAATATAGTCTCTTTAAAGAATTTCCCTCCTTTGAGAATGTCAGAAATACTGGATTTTGTTAATTCAACTTGTGTGGTCCTACGAAGATGATTACATTTGGCGGCTCCAATTACTTTATAACCTTCATAGATGATAATTTAAGAAAGTTATGAGATTATACCTTGAAGACAAAAGATCAAGAGTTGATTGTGTTCAAGCAATTTCAGGCTCTAATTGAAAGACAGGCTGGGAAGAAGTTGAATGCATCCAAATAGAAAATGGGGAAAAGTATCCTGGTCTTTTTTGCAGACAACAGGACAACTACAAGAACTCCTCAATAAAATAGCATAGCCGAAGGATGAACATAACATTGGTTGAAGAAGTGGGATGCTTACGGTCTCAAGTCGAGTTGCCAATATTCTTTTGTGGTAAGGCATTGAGCACTGTAGTACATGTGTTAAATCTTACATCTTGTATTCTCTTATAGTATGATATACTAGACATAGTTTGAAATGATAAGGATGTTTCTTATGATCACTTACGTAAGTTTGGGTGTAAAGTATTTGTGCATATTCCTAAAGGTGAGAGGTACACGTTTGATGTGAAAATATGACAATGTGTATTCCTTGGTTATGGCCAAAATGAGTTTGGATACAAGCTTTATAATCCACGAAGAAAATTGTGAGAAACAGAGATATCAGGTTTGTTGAAGATCAAATGATTCAGGGTATTGAGAAAACAGATAAATCTGTACCTTAGAAGGGTCATAGTTTTATTGATTTGGATCTGGTTCCTACGAAGAATTTGCCAAATCAGGTTGACGATCATGTTCAGAATGACCACCAGAGTATATGTGATGTTGAAGCTTCCTTATAGGCTCGTGCATATGATAAAACTGATGAGTAGTTAATAGTTACAGATATTATATCAAAACCAGATGTTCCACTCAGAAAGTCTATTAGAAATCGATATCCATTCACATGGTATTCAGCAGAGCAGTATGTGTTATTGATTGAAGTGGAAGAGACCGAGAGTTATGTAGAAGCCATGGAAGATAAACATAAGACAGAGTAGGTTGAGGCCATGCAAGATGAAATGTAGTCATTGCATGATAACCACATCTTTGAATTAGTGAAGCTACCTAAGGATAAAATAGCTTTGAAGAACACATGGATCTATAGGGTAAAGCAAAATGATTTCACTACACAGCCACTATATAAAGCTAGATTGGTTGTAAAAGGGTTTGGTCAGAGAAAAGGTGTTGATTTTGATGAGATCTTCCCTACAGTTGTTAAGATGTCATCTATTCATATTATTTTTGGCCTAGCAGCTAGTCTTGACTTAGAAGTTGAGTAGATGGATGTGAAAACTGTCTTTCTTCATGGTGATTTAGAGGAGGAGATTTATATGGAGCATCCAGAGAGTTTCAAAGTGAAAGGGAAATAGGATTATGTGTGCAAGCTAAAGAAAAGTCTTTACGGTCTGAAGTAAGCACCGAGACAGTGGTATAAGACGTTTGAATTTGTTATGGGGGAGCAAGGCTACAAGAAAATAACTCTTGTTCACTATGTGTTTGTTTAGAAAGTCTCTGATGATGATTTTATCATTTTATTACTCTACGTTGACAATATGTTGATTGTTGGTAGAAATGCTTCAAGAATTGATAGGTTGAAGAAAAGTTGAGTAAATCTTTTGCTATGAAGGACTTGGGAAAAGCAAAGAAAATCCTTGACATAAGAATCAGTCGTGACAAGAGTGCCAATAAGTTATATTTTTCCCGGGACATGTATATTAAGAAAGTGATTGAGAGATTCAGTATGGACAAGGCTAAAGTGGTTAGCACTACTTTTGCTACCCACTTCAGATTAAGTATTGAGCAATATCCTTCTACAGATAACAAAAAGGAAGACGTGGAAAAAGTTCTTTACACCGCAGCAGCATGAAGTTTAATGTATGCATTGGTCTACACAAAACCATATATAGCTCATGCAGTTGGTGTAGTTAGACAGCATTGGAATGTACTTAAGTGGATCTTGGGGTATCTATGAAGTACTTAAAGTTTGAGACTTGGTTTTGAAAATGGAAAACCGTTATTAGTTGGCTACACAGATGCATATATGATAGGAGATGTGGATACCAGTTAGTCTACATCGGGTTATTTGATTACTTTTGTAGGTAGAACTGGAGTTTGGCAATCGAAACTTCAAAAGTTTATTACCCTTTCTACTATATAGGCATAGTTTATTACAGCAACAGAGGCAATTAAAGAGTTGCTATGGGCAAAGAAGTTCATGAGAGAAATTGGTTTCAAGCAGCAAAGGTATGTGTTATTTTGTGAAAGCTAGAGTGCTATATATCATGCTAGAAATTTCAGTTCTCATGCAAGATCAAAGCACATTGAAGTACGATACCATTGGATTAGGAATGCATTGAAAAAGAAGTTGCTGGAACTTGAGAAAGTTTATATCAATCATAATGGTCCTGATATGTTGACGAAGAAACCACAAAAAAAGCATGAAGATTGTTGTTCAATTGTTGGAATGTTGAATTCCTCCCCATAGTCGGAAATGGGAGATTTGTTGAGTTATTTCCACTTATGAGGAGGAAAGCCAATGTTTGGGATTTATAGTCCAAAGTCCATTAGGGTGTCAACCCTAAGGATGAATATAAATACGAGAAGATTAAAGAAAATAGGAGTCAAACCAGTTTTTGAAAAGAGAGGAAAAACAGTTTTTTTTTTCTCTGCACCCAGATTTCATCAAAACTCCAATCTCGAGTCGTTCGTAGTCCGATTGAGCTAAAATTTGAAGGAGAGTTTCATAAGATACAGAGCTACAATATGAATGGTGTAGATCGGATTTTGCATCGAGAACATTGGTTAATGTGCACGAACAGTAACCGAATTTATTGGCATATTTTTCCTATTTTATATTATTTTGCTGAGATCTTTGTTATCTTGAAGAAATATATGTAGTAGCCTCTAGTTGTGAGTACAGAAGATTTTGTGTACCCATTATTTGATTGATAGTGGAGTTTTGATTAGACTGGTCCAGTGGGCTTTATTCCTCACATTGGGGAAGTTTTTCCACGTAAAATAATTGCTTGTGTTTTTGTGTGATTGATTTCTTTGAAATATTTTCATATATAGAATTGTCAAGAAAGGAGTTTTACTTATTTGCATATGGGAGAAGAATTATTTCGTTGTGTCTATTTTTTTGCATCTCTCCAACTTGCACATCTAGATAGAACAAGGTAATATAGCCAACTAGGAGTGATGAACTGAATATAGAACTTGGTTCTAATAGCTCTACTTATTTAAACTATTTAGAGGATACAAACTACATCCATTTCAACTTAAGAGCTTTTAAATCACGATATAACAGATGAGCCATTGAAAAGGTCAAGATATGGCATGACATAGCTTCATGTGCGGTGTTACTAACTTCAAGTTAAATTATACGTTTCATAGAAGGATACAACCCATTATATAGCAGAGTGGTGGTGTATGATAATTGTTCGCTATAAAAGAGCAAACCACAAGTGCACATATCGCGTTTAAGTAATAGAGCGAACTTTTTGAGTCCGAGTTGTCGATCACTCGATGAATGTTTACTTTAAATTACACAACATTAATCAATTTAATTTTAACAATAAAAACAAACGTACAATAAGATTTGATTTTGAAAAATAAGGAAAACCAACTAAAAATCTATAAAATAAGAAAACATAACACCTGAGAATTTCGGAAGAAAAACGTGGTTGCGATTCATTGTTTAGCTTAACAATCGATTAATTAATTTCTCCACAAATTAATTAACAAATTACTCATTTACGATGTTAGACTCGATATTCTAATTGTAGTTAATTAGCTTTCTTGAACGAAATTAATCATAATTAATTGATTTAACCTACTATATCTCTATGTCCATTAAAACCAAACAACCGCATTAAATTTTTGTGAAAATAAATCAATGAATCCCCTAAAATTATGGTTATATCTCTATCCCCTACAGAAATTTAGGGTCTCTACTATTTAGTCTAAAATGCACAATCTTCTCTTGAACTATGTACAAATCACTAAACACAATCATCTATTACTCATATAAATGAAAATGTAATAATAACAATAGTAAAAACGCATGCACATAAGTAATTTTAATATTAAATAGTAAACATTGAAATTAATAAAAGTTGAGTTAAACTTCAATCATAACTCCCAACAAAAATATTTAGCACATGTTGTATAAATGATAAAAAAAGAGAATACTTATAACAATTTATTACAAGTTTGACAAAAAAAATGGAGAAAATACAAGATTATAATAAAAAAAACACTTTTCGGTTGGATTTATGAAGATGATAATGGCTAGCTCTTGGTTTCCCCAATGTTTCTCCAACTCTTTTGATAGATTCTACTTGTGCTTTTAGCTTTCCCCCAAAAAATTACAAGAAAATATCACCAAGAAGAAGAAGAGAAAAAGAAAGAAAAGAAACTAGAATTGAATCTCCTAGGGAGCGGTTGGTTTTGCCTTAAAACCTAACTCTAGAAATTGCAAAACAGTGCCTGAGATTCAGGAAAAATAGCACAACGGTCCTCCAATTTTTAAAGTAGTGCCTAGGCGCCAACTTTCAATCCAAATGTTTCATTTCATTTCCTTTTTTTTTTTCACACAAGTCTTCTAGCATTTGCACATCAGGTCCATTGACTATGAACTTGTACAATTTAGTCCTCAAATTTTGACTTTCATTTTAATCAAGCCCTACATAAATTGCAGGGTAAGGTATTTCAAATTTCAAATTTCAAATTTGTGTACTATGGTCCCCGACTTCAAAATTTTGTATGCTATTAGTTTATTTTCACTCCCTTTTCCCTTGTCCTATTTCATTTGGTGATTTTTATCTACAAAAGCAATAATTACATAATTGTGAGTAGAAAATTCGCTCCTTCAATCAATATTTAAGCTTATTTTGATATTAAATAAGTGTGTAAAAACACACTTATAGACACCCCAAACTTAAGCTCTTGTTCTTTCCGAGCAAGATTATCTATAACACGCACACGTTGTGATGATCAACACATTCGATAACTTACCAAAAATATCCAAGGGTGTAAAATTTTATAATCAATTCACAAATATGCTCCAAATAATGTTAGCAAAAATAATTTAAACTTATCAAATGTTCGATCGGTGTATATGTGTGCATAATCACTTTCAATAATCATCTAAATTAGAAAAAAAAATTGTTAAGACGCAAAAATTTCAAAATGGCTCTAATCCGACTTTTTGTGGTCAAATATTTCATTTCCCACTCGTAAGATTTACTCTCTTTAAATATATATTTACTTTCTTTTCTCCGGTGTAAATCTAAAGGTTGTTTCCAATCACTTTTTTTCTTTTCCCACTCTCATTCGGTTAGGCCTACTCGGCATTTCAGCATCTAGTTATATGATAATTCTCCACTAATGAGTATTTCAACATTTAAGCTTATACTAAGTAATTCAAATCCACCGATTATTTAAATCTAAACATCAAATACAATTGCACAAAATCAAAATTTTCAATTAAAGCTCATGATTGACCTCACACCTTTAAACTTTCTTCTTGACCTATGCAGGGAGCTTTAGACTTATAACTCTCTAATTTTTTAGACCAAATGGTACCAAGTTTTGAAATACCCCTACAGAATTAATAACTTGAGTAAAAAAGGTTACAGAGCGAGGCAATAATTCAATAAGTGCAATGTTCTTCTTGAAGCACAACAAAACTACATGGAGTTTGAATTCCTAGCATAGAGTCATTACCTAGCTTATATTAGCAAAAGACACTCCACTTAATTTTTTTTCAGCATGTATGGAATTAACACACTTTTAGATAATATCCTACTAGCTCGACCGCCTCGAAATTTATCTTGCAATATGGTTAAGTGAAAGATGAGTATATAGGTTGATATAAATTTTCAAGCAACTCACAACATAGTTCTATCAATTCAAAACTTTTTCCATCAATCACTAATTTCACTTCTAGATAACAATTAATCATGACTATTGTACTCAAAGTAACTTATGATCTTACATGGACAACAAACTTTTGAAAAATTTAGGCACAAATAGCATATTTGGTCATGCATAGCTCATGAATCAAAAATAATTTTAAACATCAAAACAATACTAAGTCGACGAGACTATCTAACATGTCAACACAATCACAACAAAATATGCACAATCACCCCCGAACTTAAACAATACATTGTCTTCAATGTGTAAAGAACAAGGTAAAAGAGAAGAGGGGATCACGAAATTTCCTCTATTGAACATTTGTAAAGAGGTGTCAATGCTTGAATTGGACTTGTGATATTCTTGATGAATTTATGCAAGTGACTTTCTTGTACACCAACTTATCTCCAAACTTGTTAGGTACCATAGATATGTGAGACTTCAAAAATAATCATAGCTCATCAAATAAAAACGTGAAAATGCATAAAAGAAACTAAAAAATTAAAAGCTAAAAAAATTGGGTTGCCTCCCAAAATATATTTGTTAGTCTTTAGTTTGGCTTTGAGGATTGAATCATGGGCATCTAAAGAAAGTTTTGGATGCCTTGTCCCTTTTTTTCTTTTAGCTTTGCTCCACTTTTTATCATTTCTCCAAAACTCGGCATTACCCCTTTTAATGTAGTAGGACTTTCCTATTCCATCCGATTCAAACTCAACAATGTGGATTTTCACCTCCTCATCGGACATAACACAAATCAATTTCCATGCAATTAATGAAGTCAGACGAATGTATGTTGATTTCATCTTCATTGATTTCTACATCTTCGATCGATTCTTTTGTGATTAAACTGTTATTGCAAAATTTCTATTACTTTATCACTGTTGAAATCATGCATAGAAAACTAGAAAGCACATGAAAAGAATACAACACACGAGATAAATTAAAATTGTTGGGGCTTAGCCAAAATATACAAAAATAAAAACAAACAAGTAAATATAAAAAAAATGTTAAAACTAAAATTAACTAAAGTGATAATCAAACTATAAACATTCCTCGGTAACAGCGCGAAAAACTTGTTCGCTATTAAGGAGCAAACTGCAAGTGCTCGGATCGCGTTCAAGAAATAAAATAGACTTTTTGAATTTGAGTTATCGATCTCTCGAGAAATGTTTACTTTTGATTACACAATTTTAATAAATTTAATTTTAAGAATAAAAACAAACACACAATAAGATTTGATTTTGAAAAATAAGAAAAATTAATAAGAAAAATAAGAAAAATTTCCTATCTACAAAATAGGAAAACATAACACTTGAGAATTTAGGAGGAAAAACGTGGTTAGAATTCATAGTTTAACTTAACCATTACTTCATTAATTTCCCCACAAGTTAAATAACAAATTATTCATTTACGATGTTAGACTCGATTTTTCAATTTTAATTAATTGCCTCTCTCAAGAGAAATTAATCCTAATTAATTGGTTTAACTTATTATATTTCTATGTCGATTAAAATTAAATACTCGTATTAAAATTTTGTGAAAATAGTTTAATGGGTCACCTAGGGTTAGGGAAATATCTATATCACCTAAAAAATATAAGGTTTCTATCATTTGGTCTAAAACGCACATTTTTCTCTCGAACAATATACAAATCACTAAACACAATCATCTATTGGCCATATAAATGAAAATGCAATAACAACAATAGTAAAAACAAATGAACATAAGTAATTTTAATACCAAGAACATGTTTGTTTGCCATTTTCCACATCATTTTTAGAAGAAATGTTAACATTTATGGACCCCACTTTGACGGCCTTTTTTTTTAATCTTTTATCTTACAATTTTCATTTGTAACGATTATATTTTTTCTAATAATGAGCAAAAAATGGCGTCCAAACGCCCTATAAATAGCAAACGTTGAAATTAATTAAAGCAAGTTAAACTTTAAAAATAAATCCTAACATAAATATTTAGCCCATATCATATAAATGATAAAAAGGAGAATATTTATAAGAATACATTACAAATTTGGCAAAACAATGGATAAAATAAAAGATTATAGAAAAAATCCTTTTTGGTTGGATTTGTATATATGATAATGGCTAGCTCCTGATTTCTCCAAAATTTTCCAACTCCTTTGATAGATTCTTTTTGTGCTCTTGCTTTTACCCCAAAAATTACAAGAAAATCTCACTAAGAAGAATCATAGAAAGAAAGAAAGAAAGATGAAGAAAAGGAAAAAAGGAAAAGAAACTGGAATTGAATCTCCCAGGAGGCTACCGATTTTTGCCTTAAAACTTAACAAATTCAATCCAAAAATTGCATAACAGTCCCTATAATTCTGGAAAAACAGCAAAACGGTCCTCCAATTTTAAAGTGACGCCTAGGCCACCTTTCTGCCCAAATGTTTAATTCCTCTTTTTGTCATTTTTCTTTTTTTGGCACACAAGTCCTTTAGAAATTTGTACATCAGGTCCCTCAACTATGCTCTTGTATAATTTGATTCTTATATTTTGACTTTCATTTCAATCAAGTCCTTCATAAATTTCAGACCAAGGTCCTTCAACGTTCTGATTTATTCACTTTGGTCCTCAACTTCATAATTTTGTACACTCTTAGTTCATTTTCACTTTCTTTTGCCTTGTTCTATTTCCTTGGATGATTTTTACATACAAAATCAATAATTGCATGATTGTGAGTAGAAATTCGCTCTTTTAATCAATATTTAAACTTATTTTATATTAAATAAGTGTGCAAAAACAAACTTGTCAATAATGAAGACATAAAATAGGGTGTGATTCTATGGTTTGACATAGTTTCGTGTGTGAAAACACTAGTTTCAAAGTAAATACTATGTTCAATTAAAATGATACAAGGCATTATACCATATTGGTGTGTGATAATGAAGATTGCATATAACTAGAGAGTACTATATCGAGTGCTTAAGATTTATAATGCGCTAATGAGCATTACGTGATGTGATACATGCGCCAATTGGAAGAGAACTCGAGACGGGATGATTAGGAATAATTAGTAGGAGTGATACTGAATAAAATTTCAGTCAAATTATAAGTATACAAGCCACTATTCTTCTGTTTGTCGTTTTAAGATGTCCACTAGCTAGAAAAACTTTTGCAAATTCAAGTAAAAGACAATTTGTTATATACATTTTTAAGTATTGTAAACTAGAGAATGTAATCAAAGAGAAATGTGACTTAGAAACCTTAGGTAAAATTGACGAGGGAGTCTTTTCAAAAGTGAAAAAAAAAATGTTAATAATGTAAATGATCACTGGTTGTGATTATGCCAGTAATCGCCGACAATATTACTATCAATGATCACTATGGAAGTCAATATATGTTGATAATTCATATAGATTACCTATATAATATATATATATATATATATCGCGATGTAATGCTTTTGCATAGCAATGCTTAGGGATGTAGTGAAAATGACCTATATTCTTTTCTCTTCAATTTCGTGATTTGTTGAGTAGGGATAAAGAGGAAGGGGCAGTAGCACCCGATCCGTGAGATCGTATAGGGATGGTTGAAAGACTACATAAGACTCAAATCTTTACTCCATCCCGTTTAGTATGTCGTAATGGACAGAACTTGATAGTACAAGAAATAATATTTTAAGTCATTTATCTTTTGTATTACAAGATAGTTTTGTTGATTCTATTTTACGAAACATGCTATTCGATTATAGTCTTCCGCTCTAAATGCACCTTTCCTTTTGGACCTTGCAAGATTTGGAGTTTCTCTTTATATACTTTGCTTTTGAGAATTGAACTCCAGGCCCCGAAGTTCTTGGTGAGAACCTGTTCATTATTTTCATTGTACCATTAAAGGTTAACATGTACATAATTTTCATAAATAAATCGATTACTTTAATTCTAAATGCGCCAATTCAAATTGAAATTCATTTATTAGAATGCCCAACTATCCAAAAAATATCTTTACACTTGACTTGTTTAAATTTTATCAGGTTGGGTGGGGCTGGTGTTGATCATTATTTTGGAATTTTGTTTATACTTAACAATATGCCATATTAATTTGTTATATTGGCACCCCTAGTTGAATTCAATAAGACCAATAATGTCTATTGTAAAATATTCTTACTTTAATTCTAAATGCGCCAACTTGTTTTGTAAAATATGAATTTGGTAGTAAAGGTCGCTATAAAAGCTCCCTCATTTGATCATTTTCTTAAATATAAATTTCAATATATTAATTTAACCTCAATGATTAAATGACTATAAAGATCGCTAGTTTTTTTTCTTTCCTTTTCTTTTCTTTTCTTTTCTTTTCTTTTGATCGCTGATTTGTAAGACTTTACTTTTACAAAATGACTAGGTGGTGGTGGTAGGTGGAATATGGTCAACCCTCCCTCGCTGAGAATAATCAAATTAGGTGCTTTGCGTCCATTATAAAAGGGGATTTTGACCTTCTTTTTTTTAAGGGAATTTTGACCATTAGTGGGGGTTTTATTTTTAATTACACCATTAGTGGAGGATAAAGTGTAATTAACTCTCATTATCTAAAAACTTGATGTCTTCCGACTTTGTTGGTTTTAAAATCCTAAGAGGGCAAATAAAATAAGGTGGTTATATTGATACCACAATTTTTATTTGTTACTTACACCACATTTTAATTGCAGTTAAATTCATCAATCTTTGTTTATTATAGCAATTATTTCCTTAACTTTATTTTATCGAATTTTCATCTTCAATCTTTCATTAATTAGTATTCCTCGTTCTTGATGATAGTTTATATCAAAATATTTCGTTTTCATAATTTAAAATGAGGAAAAAATATTTTTTTTTGCACTTATTATTATTTTTTAAAATACGATGAAAAAATAAATTGTTTTGTGCCATTTCAATAGGTTTTTGGATATAAAAATGCTATCAAATACAAAATGTGATACAAGAAATAAAAATTGTGTGTAAATATAATTACCTATAAAATAATCGTAAGTAGAGATTGTGGGATTTTTATTTGTATAAATGGTATTTCAATTTATGTCACTACTTGTCTATGAAAAATGTATACGTATTAGGTCTTTAAATCAAAAGTTAATTCTAGATGTATATGAGAAGACGTGTTAAAGAGACTTTTTCATGGTTTAAGCCTTTAGACAACTAGACTCTTGAGAAGCCAAATTCAAATAGAAACAAAAAGGTCTATAACCATGCATGTTAAAATTGTTGAGGAATAAAATCTTAAACATGCAACAATTACAGTTTAATTGATAAAAAAACACCACAGATCGATCCAAAACAAGGCATACAGAATACGTCAAATCCGCGCAAAATCAGATTATAAAAGCCATGAAAAATAAGCTAAATTTACCAACATTCATACAACCTAATATCCACACGAAGCCTGAAATAAACATCCCCTTCAAATGCATCGGTCGACACAGTGGCAACCCCTCTAGCCATGAAGAAATCACCAGTTCCACCAATTACTGAAATGTCCCGAGTTTTGTTGATCAATGGATCAGCTCCAGCAAAGTTTAGTGTTCCAACATGATCAGTGGAATTGAACAAAAATGAAAATCCAAGCCATGCACCATATATACTCCATTGATCGTAGAAATACATGCCCTGAGCTCGTCCGACTGGGGGCGAATGCAGATTGTTGTCTAAGGTAATGGGGTCATCAAACACAACCAAGTCACCAAAATTGAATGGTTTAGCCATGGCAGTCTTGTTTCCCCATCGAGGAGATGCTACTATGGCAGCAGTGGCATTGTGGTAATTGTATCCTAAGTAGAGGATGTCATGGAAGTAGAAAACGAGCTCTTTACAGGGGCGGCGTGGCCAGGTTTTCCGGCCATAGGTGGAGGAGGTGGTGGAGATGCAGATGAGGAGGCAGAGGAAAAGGGCTGTGGTTTGTGTTTTAGGACCCATTTTTGTGCAGTGTCAAGTGATAGTAGCTGATTAGTGTGGGCTCATTTTATAGTGTCTTGTGGAGTGAGTTTGGTGAAAAAAGTATAAAGTAGATGACTTTTCAGCATTGCCAACTATTGTTAATTTTATCATGTTGCTTTTTAGGTAGTCTACAAATTATTCTTTGGAACTAAAAAAATTGTTATTTTAGAAAACAATGTTTTCAAAGCATCTCATCTAAAAATTCAAACTAAGATATTCATAACCGATAAATTTGAACCCGTATAATACTAGGTTGAATTAAACGTTTAAAAGCTTAAGTTACTAAAGATATGACAAATCTTCAGTAGACTCGATATGACCAGTACCGTGAAGAAGAAAGAGGCCACCATCACCGAGCTGAGCTCGTCCAATCTTTTAACTCGAGACATATCCAATATTGCCAATGAATAAGCTTTAACAAATTGATCCTAACTGATAATGTTTATTGCAGATTAGCTTGGCTTATCCTCTTATCTTTTCTTCCAGAATTCTTGTTTATAATGTCAAAATCATATTATATACTAACCCTCCTTTCTTGATTAAATTCAATACTGCATACAATGCCAAAGCCTACCAAGGCATTTAATTGCAGAAAATTTTGTGTACATTTACGAGACTTATTTGTTCCAACTTTTTTGCCAGAATAATCAGACAATTCTTGTTTATAATTAATGTCAAAACTATATTATTTTGTTTAGCTTTATAAAACAATATGGTTCTGCCTGGTTTTTGGGTGTCTCATCTCAAGGTCATCAGTTTTTTCAAAGGGTTGTTGGCCTCTAGCGGGAAGCTGAACAACCCTGCACCCCAAACCACCTCTACCCAACAACCAAATTTGTCTTGAATCTCACATTCTATTGATGATGTGGGCTGTACTCTGGTAGTCAAGATAGCAATGAATTTAAGTGATGAAATGTTTTTAAGAGCTATAAAAATTGTTCCAAATTCTCTATGTGAAGTTAAATGGATCGATTCAATCAAAGGATTCCGACAGATAAGGTATGAAAAATGTGTGTGAATGAACACTTGTCTTTAGGCTTTTACCAGAGAATGCTCGATGAATCCTCCAATTGATTGCTTCATCAAGTTTGAATTGGTTATCCATGTTCAGGGGCAAATACAGACATTTTAGGTTCAGTCGTGCTACTTGTACAGAGGGAGGGGAGTGATTTTGTTGACAACCTCTCACACATAGGGTGGATGGGTTCATTTTTTTTTTTTTAAATCACTGTGGGGCCCACCATTGTGAGAGGTTGTCACCTCTTCGATCAAGGGCCAACCCTTGCTGTACAAATGGTTGCTCTTTTAGGTCAGGGGCACAATCAAACCCTATACAAATCGAATATTTTGTTCTTGATTTTTGAATTATTCATACTAGACGAGACAATGCAGATTTACATTTAAAAAAAAATATCTTCATCAATATTTTGCTAACAATTTTCATCCATTTGATTTCGAAATTTATTAATATTTTGTTCATCACAAGAAAAATGTATATTTACGTCTAAAAATCTTATAATGCATTTGATACAAACAATCAATTCAAGTAATCGAAATGAAAAACTTATAACTAATAATCAATAATAATCAATCAAATAAACACAATTCATTAAATTTAAGTCAAATTGGATATAATGAGTTCAAACACATTATATATACACAGTTTGATATGAGAAAATACAAATTTATGTTCTAATTATTTGAAAATTTGATTGAAAAGTGGAAATTTGTAGAGAAATTATATACATATTTTATACATATTTGTATGTATAATGCATGTACGTATAGACGGAGAGAGAGACCCACCTCAATATTTTGTCTCCCTCTCTCTATAATCAACTGTTTTAAGCTGGTAGAGATTATGTGCGTAAATGGATTACTATTGCGCATATATGTATATAGAGACGTTGGCAGGTCCCAGTATGTATAGGAAGGGGAAAGTAGGTGATATGTCCAAATTACCCTTCCATTAGGGGTCGAATTACTTTGAATTAGGACAGGAGACTGGACCAGACCACACTAGATCATACTAGACTCAATTGGGAGTTCTTAAGAACATCTCCAATAATTCACTTAGTAGAAAAGGGATTTCTTAGTGGATAAGTGTATTAATTTGTTTAATATTCATATCTAGCAAATAGTATTCATGTAATTTGTTCGAATTGATGTTGTAGAGTTTGTTTGTTGTTCTTAAATTATAATTGAAGTTGATTAAATACATTTTTTATTCATATAGTTCGTATGATACATAACTTTTAAGTATTTAAAAGTATTGACAAATAAACGTGTATTTTTAATGACTTGAAAACATATTTAGAGCATATTTCGTAGACTTTCTGTTGTAAATAACATCTTTAAGTTATAGAGTAAATTGTTTTATATATTACAATAATACTCTTTATTTTAACTCTTCATTATGCTTTTTTCGAGAAACATTTATTGATTTTTACTCATCTTTTATTTAACATATATTTTTTATATGTCGATTGACAATCGGTTCAAACATGATATGAATAATTTAAGAAATAAAGTATTGAAGTGTGTAATTTATTAAATGTAATCACTATAAAGTAAAATTGAGTTTGTGTTTGGCTCTTTAAAATATTTATAATATTTTGGAACTTATTTTTATAAATTGACTCTCTAATATAAAGAGCATCTTGTATTAAGAAGGTTTCTTGAAAATATTCTTAATACATTAAATTCAATTGTTAAAAACTAATTTGAATTATTAAATTGAATCTTTAATATAAAGAGCATCATTTATTAAGAGAGTTTATTGAAAATACTCTTAGTATATTAAATTAATTTTTAAAAACTAATTTGAATTATTATGGTGTGCTTGGAATATGAAACACGTCCTTATTGTAAAAAAAAAAAAAATTACTTTTTCAACATAAAAGGTGTACCAAATATAGAAAAGCAGTCCCATTAAAAAGTTTCTATTTATTCTACTTGATTCCCTCCAAATTCTATTATTTCGATTTTTTGATAGAATATAAAAGTTGGCATAGGTGTATTTGTAGTGAAACTAATAGTTTTATAACTCCAATGACTTATTTTTATTATTATTATTATTATTATTATTTATTTTTAATGACAAGTGAACTTATTTTAAAAATATATGTATTTTACATATTTCATATTTCATTATTGGCTAGGGAAATCGTTTTCTTCGCAATTATTTCCAACTCAAATGCGTAAGAAGGTATGTAGCAATCAAGTGCTAGAGTCATATTTCACGATGTTCGTAAAACAAATTAAACTTTTTACATTTATTTGAGGAAAATTGGCGCAAAGGTCTCGAATCATTGCCCCTCTTGTAATTTTTTTTTTTAACCAAACCCTTAAATCTCGGTAAATAATGAAGTCCTTCATGATTATTTGATAAACAATACTGACCACGAAAACTATAGCGTGACTACAACAAAGGCCGTGTGATCACATAAATTACGGTGTGATTACAGAATCATAGTGTTGCTATAAGAAGGTCGTGTGACACATGTTAGTATCCTAGAATATCTAATGTGACCACTTCTAATCCATGCATCTTTATTGTGATCAGTGATCGTGACATTGAAGATGATGACTAGCCATGTACTTAACTTGACATGTGAGTGATGTGACGGTGACTTTTATGTAGTATGTTAATGTGACTCTATTGTGTGGAATATGACTCCTCTCCTTTTTTTGTAACCAAATGAAGTGTTGGATGAATTTAGGGTTTAGCAATCGTAAACTCCTCCTCGACATGTGGAATATAAATTATGATGGGAGGTTTTCTCTATATTGGGTAATGAAGATTTTGAAAATTTTTATAATCCGCTAAAAAAAGTTAATGATGTTTAATTGGATTGTTTGTATAAATGTTTAGAGAGAGAGAGAGAGAACTTATGAATTTAATTTTCTATTATTTAAATTAATCAAATTCATTAATATCTGATTTTTAAAATAAACTTTTAATGACTTAATTTCTCAAAAGTAAAAATAAATAAATTATATGGATGGTTTTGCTTAATTTTCTCTCTAACTTTCAAGCTGCAAATGATATGTGAATTCGGTTCAGAAAGATCAAGAAGCCCAATATTTTAGGCCCATTGACTATTCGCAATAAGACCTAACAGAAGGCCCAATAAAAATGGGATCTAGTGGGAAAAAAAAAAGGACAGTTCGGAAGCTACTCTATATCAGAGCCAGGTTTCGATCCTGGGACCTGTGGGTTATGGGCCCACCACGCTTCCGCTGCGCCACTCTGATTTGTTAATGAAATCCTGCAGAGAAAAATATATATTGATATATACTAAGAGTTTTGCCTTATACAAAAAAGTCTAATATTAACCGGGCCCTAAATATTTGAGCCCAATTACTGTGATCGGATTGTGATCAAGCCCTTTTCCATTGTAACAATTATTCTCTCCCTCCCACGTGGACAGATTTGCTCATCTATCTCAAATTATAGATTAATTTTCTTGTTGAATTATAGTTAATTTTTTATTTCTTAGTTTTCTAATATACCCTATTTAATGTGTCTTGTTATCGATAAATATGAATTATTCTCATTTAAATTATTTTTTAATGTATATTAAGAAAAATGTAAAAATAAATAATTATATTTTCTACTATATTAATTATATTTTTTTAAATCTGGAATAGAGTGAGTAGTATTTTTATACTGGCTTTCAAACCTACTTCTTTCTAGCTTCACTCCAATTCCATGAATAAAAAGATAAGAGTTGAATTCTTTCAACATCAAGATTTGATAGAAATATTTTGCATAAGAAACATGAAATTTCTTACGACACCTAACGTCAAAATTTAAGTCTCTATTCATCTCACATTCTTTCAAAACTCTTTTTTCTTATATACACAATTTCAACCATACATTTACACAATAAAATATTTTACATGTAAATCCAAAACTTTTCATTACTTTTTAACTACACATTCTCCAAAATATCACTATCTAAAACAATATTTTTCTTAAAAAAATGTCCACTGAACAGGGGGTTAACAAAGGAGCATCTTTGTTTCGTCGATCATCATCTTTGCCAAGAAAGTCAGTATCTTGGCTGACGATAAAGAAGCGTGCTTTCGTCTGCAAAAAAAAAAAAAAGATAATCGGATGTCTTTAAAATTTATGCAAGTCGCGATTCTTTGACCAGTTGGTTAGTATCTTGGCAGGTGACAAAAAATTGTGCTCAAGAATCCTTTCATAACTTACAAAAAGATAATATAATCTGCGAAAAAAAAAAATTAAATCTATGCAAGTTGAGATTCTTTTAATTCATTTTTATATTCCTACTCGTTGAAATTTCAATTGGATTTGTCGTTGAAATTAGACCAAGTTGTGATTGCTGAAGTGGGAAATCTGGTGGACATATTTAAATTGGCTAATTCACAAATAGCCCATACCTTTGCGTAATTGCAATTTCAGTATCTATCGTTTTGAACTTGACATTATGAGCCCTATTTTCACAAATTTTACCCTCTAAATTATTTCATGTGAGAGACGTATCCAATTAATAGAGAAAATGGACGGAAACGAAACAAGGTTCTACTTTCGCGAAGAAAGATGCAAATAGGGCCATAATGCCAAGTTAAAAACTAGAGATCCCAAAGACTAAGTCATCCCAAACAGGCCTATTTAAATTAAATATGACAAAAATTTGTGCAACAAAATGGGCAGTGCGCACATGCAAAACTGAAAGACGCGATTTCTTTTAATTAAGTTCCTAAAACATAATTTAATCATAATTAATCGGTATTCTTTTACGTTTGTCTCTTTGAGCACGAGCTAAGGACTCACACGTGTGAACCCTACTCAAATATCTTTTGTAGGCGTAGGTCTCACATCCATCGTCTTAATTTTATTATTAGTAAATATTTAACTTTGTTGTCTTCCTCAATACTATCTCATCTGCTCAACTATGTCTTGGAGTTTCTCCTTACAAATTTTACAAACCATCACAAATATCACATGTATTGTATTATCACAAATTATTTTACTGTCTTTAAATCGTCATCAGAATCTCCCTCCACAACAAAGATAATTTTTACTATTTTCACGTTATGTTATTAACTAATTAGAGTCCCGTGATGCTTAGCTCTATGCCTAATATTTGTCTATTTATTTGCTTAATTGTACTCTTTTGAAATCAATTTATTTGTACTTTTTAATGTCGTTTAATTAGCTTGATAGAGATTGATACATCTTTTAAGTGATATTAGGTATTATATAAGTATAAATAAAAAAAAGGGCTCAAATTTTTTTTTTTTTTTAAATATTGAAACTGGAAGGAAAAATATTACATTATAAACTAACAAAATGAATAAAAGTACTTTATAAGCTACGTGAAATAAGGACAATTATACTTTTATCTGATTATATCACAACATTCCAAGCTTGTTACAGTGTATATATGTTCCCCTACCAAAACCTTCGATTTTAAGACACCACTTTAGGGCATGTTTAAATTTTATCAAAAACTGGAAAGAAAGAATTTAAAAATACAAACAAAAGATAAATTAATATTACAATTTACAACATATTCTTCCTACTTCTAACCTTTTCTATAACTTTATGAAAAAATGGACTCCCTGACCTTTCAACTCGTGATTATGGATCTTTAACTTCCGATCAATTTAAATATGAGATTGGGTCTTCTGTTTTACAAAATTGTAAAGGTAGATGTTAAAATCACTAAACCCCGAACTCTAAAAAAAAAGAAAGGAAGACTTGCTTATGATGATGTTGCATAGGATGTAATAGAAAGAAATTGTTAACCTATGCAAAAACATGTGCCCTAGAATGGCATTAGCAGTTGGTACTTTGCATTTTCACGAAAAAATTAGCCTATGTTTGGTTCCCATTTTTTCAAAAACTCGGAGTGTGATTGGTTCGTTGTTTTCAAGTTATTTTTAGTTTTCAATTTTGCAAAACACTGAAAACATATTTGGTTTTGTATTTTTAAAAATTCATTTTAAAAAATAGGGATAAAGTTATAACATAAAACTCAGAACGTATTTTTAATGTTTTGAGTGTTTTCGACGAAAATTCTGAAAACATTCAAAACATGGAAAACAAGCGTTTAAATAAATTTTGTTTAAATAAAATTTTAAAAATGAAAAATAAAAGTAAAAATATAAATATAAAATTCTAACAATTAAAAATTTTTAAAAAAAAATCTAAAAATCAAGAAAATAAATTCGAAAATAAAAAAAGTTATAAAAACTTCCAAAAAGACACAAAATATAAAATATAATAAGTAATAAATTAAAATAGCTCAAACTCCTAATGATTAATTACATAAAAATGCTAAAAAAATATTTTAAGTGAACACAAATAAAAATATTCTCAATTCACTTCATTAATTTTTATTTTTATTTCGTATATTTTAAACTCGATTTATTATTAATATTTATTTTACTTTTGTAGTGAGAAGAAATATGATAAGATTCACCAACTTTAAAATGTAATATTACATGATAATATATTAATATATAAATGTTATATTTTTACTGAATAATTAAATTTAATTCAATAAAAATGTTATAAAACAATTTTTCAAAACTATAAGCCAAACGTATTTTCTAATTTTTTCTTTTGAGAAATAATTTTTCAAAATGACAAGCCAAATGCGTTTTTAAAAATCTTAAAAACTGACCCTCGAAACAAAAAATTGAGAATGAATTGAAAATTGAAATACAAACCAAACGGACCCTATTTTTTTCAAAACTCATTTTTCACTTCACATTCTCCAATGAAATAATTTTGTATGTAAATCGAAAAATTTTCCTTCTTTTTTAACCACGTTTTCTCTAAAAAATTACTATTCCAAAAAAAAATTTTCCCCCCAAAATGGGCTCAAACAAGGACTTAATTTCACCGGGTCTATGTTGAAGACGTTGAGATAGTCTTTACACTATTTGTGCACGTCGACTTAAACAATCCCACTTTTGATACACTTTAACAATATACAAATCAAAATTCCAAATAATGAAAATTCACACACAACTTATACGTGGTTTGAGATCGACTTCAAAATTTGTATTTATGTATTTTTCATAGTCTTAAATAGTCACTACAATAGCTTATGATAATGTTATTTCACTTCAATAGTATTAAAAAATCAATTTAGGTAGAACTAATGTAATATTAAATTAGAAGTATAATTAAATGAATAACTTAATTCTATATTTTATTGAACATATCATTTTGCTCCACTTAGACTGATAATGTAGCACCAGTGGTGCTAACTAGATAGCATTACTCCTGTTTGACACTCATTCAAATTATAATTTATTTTTCTCTCTCTTATTATTAATATATTCTCCAATAAAATAATATTACACATAATTTCAAATTTTCTTCTTTTGTAATCATGTATTTTTTAAAAAACACTATTTCAACAATTAAAAATTCAAATAATGAGGGTGGTATTCATACCGCAAGTGTATGATACCAAGTTTAATGGAGTCAAAGTGTCGAATTTACAGGTATTTTAATTTAATTCATACTAAGTACTATAATTATTTTAAGTTTTACTTTATCTAGAAAATCAAATCTAGAGTCAGTTTTTTTATGCTAAAATAATGTGGATGTGTGACAATTCAAGTAAAATAAGGCAAATTATAGGAGAATTATCGATGTGAGAAGGCATATGAATTGATTTCACCTCACTATCAACAATATTTTTCAACTTCTGTAGTTATTTCTATCATTTTTCCTGAATTTATAGGCGAGAACCTTAGGTTGATTCTATTCCCTCTCTTGAGTGCTAAATAGAACATATTTGTATATTTTAATTCTAATATCTCTTTTTTGAATTAAAACTATAGAAATTATAATACACGGTGTTCTTAAATGAGATAAGCCTCAAAAATTTTATATTTCTCTCGAAATCTACAAGATCTAGGTTATTTTAGTCTCAAATCATGCCTAAATCTCCTTTTCTCAAGTACCGAAATTTAAGGCATCAAATCATTCAATTATTGATCAGCATTGAAGTTGTGATATCGAATTCATAAACTACTTTAAAGTTAGAGTGCAAAAGCTAAATTCTTAACTTTCCCATGCAAAACGGGTGTGTGTGAAGAATCAAATACACGTTGTGCAATTACAAATCGATTCAATTCTAGGCTTTAAGAATCAATTATTTCATTTCTCCGCTCATGGGATTACACGCCCCCAAACTTAATTTCTTTTCGCCCTGACCCCGAGGACATATTCTAAGATTGGTTTACAATTCACTACTCATTACCCTCTCTTGTCTGGGTAGATATTACTAATTGCAGTGCAATATATCAACAAATGAAGATTCTCCTTATTTTTTATTGCATCAACCTCCAATAATCAATTAAGTTACTAACTCATTATTAAAAGTCTAATTTTCTAAAATAAGTGTTTGAACATAATCAAGGTACGCACCATCTTCTATTTCATGCAACTTTCTATTTTTTTTTTAGATAAATATATATTTTTTAATCAATCTTATGTGCAGACATCTCTCCATTAAGCTTTCTAAATGACATCTGTAGCGAATTTTAGGCCGATGACTCCCAAGTCGGAGGACTTTAGGACATCAGGTTTTAAACTCTTACAGGCTTACTCACTCGAGTCATAAAGGCTACGAAAAAATGTTTCACAATGAGACTGTTAAAGTCGTCCCCATATGGATCTTTTAAGGTAATTTCAAAACAGTTTTATTTTTCTTTTATGCAATGATTAGTGCAATGTCCCTTATAAAACACCAATTCTCGAGAATTTACCACTAACTTAAGGTTTTCACCCAATTTTCATATTAGTCTTAGACAATCTACACAAAACTTAGTATACATGGAATCTACATTTATCTCCAACTTTCCCTACGATGGCTCAACCACCCAAACATTCTATATTTGGTTTAAGGATATGGTAATGTATAGAAGTTATCTGGATTCGGCTTCTAGGGTCGCTAATTCAACATATATCATTTATGAATCAACTTATTCTAGTCCAACTCCATATTCAATTCAAGTGCATTTATGTTGCAATTTTCTGCAAAGGTAAGTAAGACTTCCACTCAAGCACATAACTTATTTATAATTCACAATTAAGTCATGTTTCCAAATATATGCATCATTGCCAACAATGATATCCAACTCACACAAGCATGGAAATTTATTATTATTATTATTATTATTATTATTATTATTATTATTATTATTATTATTATTACACATAAGTCTCACTAAGAAAAAAATAAATAAAACACACAAAAAGCAATTAAACCATTAGAGGACAACTATGTTAAAGTATTACCCCCCAATAAAAACTTAATGACCACATTGTCCCCAATTTGAAAATGAAATACAAAGGGAGAGATACCTTAGTGAAAACATCAAATGTTCTCGTCACCATCCCATGGAGCTATATTTTGGGAACGAGATGGAAACAAAGGTGGTGGAGGAAATGTAAGATCGGGGTGTGTAGAGGCCATGACTGCAATGCAAGCATTCCGATAAAGAAATTGGTCATAAATGGAGGTTTGCAATTGATCCATTCTTACCTGCATTCCTTTCTGCCATCGTGTCATACGCCAAACCATTGCCTCAAGCCGGCCAGAGTATTTTCCCGTAGCATCAATAGCTTGAAGAGGTGGGGTCGGGTAAGATGATTGAGAGGGGCTGGACCTGTCCTAAGGCCTCGCTAGCTTGTCCCGGAAGTCCCGTTGAGGGCCGACTTAGGATGTAACACTTTATCAGATTCCCGAGTGGTAACACACCCTTGTATACGGAGATCATGGATTAAAGAAGGATGTCCCAAGATCCTGGTGGTTGACCCTACTAGTATGCATAAGATACTATTTTGAATGACATTTCCAATGTCGATAGAATATCTCCACTGAATTGCATAATTCAATATAGCCCGCTCCTTTGTGACCTCACTAATGTTGCTACTCGGAACTAGCTTGGCTAATATAAAGTGATGCTGAACTTTACAATTACTTGTCAAACAGAAGGCGAAAAATTAGTCACATCACTGGCAGACTGTGTCCATTCGGTTCCTTCGCTAGTCAGTGTCCGAAGTAATACAACATGGTCAACACCTTCATCACGCAACCTCGAGTAATCATCATTGGGTATATCTCGTGTGTGGTAGAAAGAGTTGATGGAAGCACTATCAAACCGGATCCAGTGACCCCGAACAAATATTTTGAAGTCATCGTGCTCATTTGCATTCGCATAAAACTCATTTACCAAAGGAATGGAAGCCGCCCATGGTTGCATAGAAAACTTCTCATACCCCGAACTCTGTATTCTCTTGAGCAATAGATGCTCTGATATATCATCATTTGTTTATATCTTTCTTCCGCCTCGGGGCTCACAAATCACTGCCTATCATATGCAGTGGTAGATGAGGATGCCGTGATTTTAGATTTCTTCCTAGGAGGCATGTTGTTTATGTCCAATGCAATTGCACAATAATACCAAAGGCATGCAGAATATCTCCAGCCAATTCAAGCTTAAAATATCCTCGTCCGCCAATGGTGACAACATCGAACACCCAATCTCAAACCACAATTTCAACGAATATGAGAAAAGCACCAAATTTGACTATAATATACCACATAAGGTCACACAAGAAATTCCTCAAACACTTTGTAAACACTGATCTCATCATACACCAAGTACTAAACCCTCAATACACCAAAGCAAATAAGAATCTACACCCTAAAGAATCCAAGTAAATAACCAAAACTACCAGCAAATGCTCAATAACCGTCCATAGAAGAGATAAATGTACCGTTAAGAGATCAGGTACCTTATGTGGGATGAAAGTTCAACAACCAAGCACACCTTGGAAATAAGGTTGAATATAAGGAAGCTGCCTATACATGGAGTGTATCTAATGTGAAAAATATAATATCTATTAAGAAAAGTGAAAGAGTGGGCAAAGAGGGCCTAGGGTTTCGAAATGGGCATGTGACTGTTGGGAGAGTGTGGTATGGGGAGGGAGAAAATGAGGGAAGATGAGGAATTAGGGAAGAATTTTGAAGGGGAGAGGGGAGACTTAATGGGGAGAGGGGGAAAGAAATGAAAAAGAATGGACAACAAAAGGGTGGAGAGAGGCTCCCCTCTTTTTAAAAAAGAACGGGCACCACATCACCAGTTGTTCTGTAATTTTTTTTCTTTTGTTTTAGGAATGGGCGCCACAGCGCCAATGGTTTTGTAAAAAAGAATTTATTTTTCACCTGCGAGCTCTAATATAGTCCATCCCCATTGTCATCTAAATTTAATGCTCCCACATTTAAGAATGTGCCTATAAAAACACAAAAACAACATTACTAACGTAGCTAAAATGGAAATTTCATATCTAATGAATTTAAAATTAAAATAAAGGTATAGAACTTGGGTTGCCTCCCCAAAAACGCTTCTTTAATGTCATTAGTTTGACGTTGATGTGGATCTAAGTTGATTCTCCAAGGGAAATTTCTTCCACATCTCGATATTCTTCACCATAATAGTGTTTGAGTCGTTGACTGTTTGCTTAAAATATGGATCCATCTTTGCTTACCAATTCCACTGAACAATAGGAAAACACCTTATGGACCACGAATGGTCTCGACCATCGTGATCTAGGCTTGCTTGGAAAACGTTTCAAGCGAGAGTTGAACAAAAGAACTCATTCTTCTGGTTTGAATTCCCTCGTTAGGATCCTCTTGTTGTGCCATTGCTTTGTTCGCTCCTTATATATCTTTGCATTCTCATATGCTTCATTTTGAAATTCATCAAGCTCGTTGAGTTGAAATAAGCGTTGTGTACCCATTAATTTCGTATCCAGGTTCAACTTCTTTACAGCTCAATAGGCTCGATGCTCCAATTCAACTAGTAGGTGACGTTCTTTTCCAAATACCAAACGGTAAGGTGACATTCTAATTGACATTTTGAAGGTTGTTCGATATGCTCATAGCGCTTCATCAAGTTTATGATCCCATTCCTTGTGGTTGGTGTTCACTGTCTTCTCCCATATTTGTTTAATCTTCCTGTTGGGAATTTCTATTTGTCCATTAGATTGGGGATGATAACCAAATGCTAGTTTATGCGTGACATTGTATTTAGCCAATAGGGAATTGAAAAGTTTGTTACAGAAATGTGTACCTTCATCACTTACTATTGCCCTAAGCTTGTCAAACCGAGTGAAGATGTTTTTTTGCATAAACTTGAAAACTACCTTTACATCATTTGTTAGTGTAGCAATGGCCTCAACCCATTTGGAGACATGGTCTACTGCAAAAATTATATATAACTGGCCAAAGGATGGTGGAAAAGGACCCATGAAGTCTATACCCCACATATCAAATAATTTTACCTTGAGCATATTAGTCAATGAAAGCTCGTGACACTTTGAGATATTCCCAGTACTTTGAGAATGGTCACATGTCTTCACAAAGACATAGAGGTCCTTGAAAAGAGTTGGCCAATATCATCCCGACTATAATACCTTAGAAGTAGTACGCGTAGGACCGAAATGACCTCCATAAGGAGAGGTGTGACAATGCTCCATAATTTATTTTGTTTCCTCCATAAGGACACATCTCCTGATCATCATATCATCGCATTTTCTGAAGAGAAGTGGATCATCCCATAGATACGACTTGACATCATGAAAGAACTTCTTCTTTTGGTGAGAATTCAAGTAAGGTGGCATCCTTCCACAAGCCAAATAGTTAACAAAATCATCATACCTCGTGATCCTTGATGAAATTGCTAATAGAAGCTCGTCATGAAAAGTTTCTTGAATCTGATTGTTAACTATCACCTCTTCATTTTCCAACCGTGAAAGATGATCAACAACTACATTCTCACGGCCTTTCTTATCTTGGGCTTCCACATCGATCTCTTGCAACAACAAAATCCACTGAATTAAGCGAGGCTTAGCATCTTTCTTTTTAAACAGATATCAGATTGCTGCATGATTTATGTAGATGAATACTTTGGTACCAATGAGATAAGATCTGAATTTGTCACAAGTAAAGAAAACTGCTAACATCTCTTTCTCTGTCGTGGTATAATTCAATTGAGTTCCATTCAAGGTTTTACTAGCATAGTGAATTACTAGGAAGATCTTTTCACTCCTTTGTCCCAAAACTACTCCTACCACATAATTACTAGCATCACACATTACTTCAAATGGTTGACCCCAATTTGGCAATATCAAAACGAGAGATGTAACCAATTTCTCCTTTATTGTTTCAAATGCCTTGAGACAGTCATCATAAAAAACAAATGTTGTATCCTTTCTCCAAAAGGTTGCAAAGGGGTTTAGCTATTTTTGAAAAATATTTAATAAACCTCTTGTAAAACCCAGCGTATCCCAAGAAACTTCGAATTTCCTTGACATTAGTGGGTGGTGGTAGTTTTGCTATTGTATCTATCTTACTTCTGTAAACTTCCAATCCCTTTGCTGAAACATGGTGGCCTAGCACAATTCCTTCTTGTACCATGAAATGACACTTCTCCCAATTAAGACCTAAGTTCTTTTCTTCACAATGTTGCAACACTAAAGAGAGATTGTGAGGGCAATTATCAAAAGAAGTGCCAAAAATAGAAAAATCATCCATAAATACCTCCATGATTTCATCTACCATATCTGCGAAGATAGCCATCATACCTCTCTGAAAAGTGGCTGGAGCATTTCATAATCCAAATGGCATCTATCTAAAGGTAAAAGTCCCATATGGGCAAGTGAACGTCATCTTCTCCTGATCCTTTGGTGCTATTACAATCTGATTGTAGCCAGAATAACCATCGAGAAAACAATAGTGAGAATAGCATGCTAATCTGTCCAACATTTGATCAATGAATGAAAGTGGAAAGTGATTTTCTCTAGTTTCTTTGTTCACCTTCCTGTAATCAATGCAAACCCTCCAACCAGTCACTGCTCTTGTAGGAATCAACTTGTTGTCTTCGTTATTGATTACTTTCGTTCCACTTTTCTTTGGCACCACCTGCACTGGACTAACATGCACTATTTGAAATAACAAATATAATCCACGCCTTCAATATCTTTAGTATCTCTGCTCTCACCACTTCTTTCATAGCTGGATTTAATATCCTTGATGTTCAATAGACGATTTTTAAGAGTCTTCCATGAGAATTTTGTGCATGAAAATCATAGGATTTATCCCCTTGATATCAATTATAGACCAACCAAAAGCAGCTTTGTGTTATCTCAACACTTTCAGTAATTTGTCATCTTCATCCTCGGTAAGTGAAGAAGAAATAATTACCGTAGATGTAAAGTTTTCCTCCAAGAATGCATATCGAATGTGGTCTGAAAGTTACTTCAATTCAGATTTACTACTTTCATTTTCCTTGCTGTCATCTGAACCCACTGTATGCTGGATATTTTCACTATGTGATGGATTATCTTCATCTAGCGATGATTCAATAGCCAATATGTAGTCAACTAATTCCTTGCTTCCTGTGTAACCTTCAGGTGTCAATGTCATCCTTTGTTGCACTAAATATCATACAATACTCTAGGGGATCCTCAATTAATATGTTCTCTTCCTTCACAACAGAATCGATGAAGTCAATTCTATGGCAAGTATTGATATCATCTGGAAATCTCATTGCTTGATAGATATAGACCATCACTCTTCTTCATTTACTTTCAATGTCAACTGCCCCCCTTGTACATTGATTAGGGCTCTTTCTGTTGTTAAGAATGGCCTACCCAAAATCAATAGAATTGCTTGATCTTTTTCCATATCCAATACCATGTAGTCACCTAGGAAGATAAATTTATCAACATTTACTAAAACATCTTCAATAACCCCTCGTGGGTATGTGAGGGACCTATTATCTAGTTGTAGATTAATCGTTGTTGGTTTTACATCCCCAAGGCTTAACTTCTTGAAAACTGACAAGGGCATCAAGCTTTTGCTTGCTCCAAGGTCACATAGGGCTTTATCAAAAAAGAAGCCTCCAATGGTGCGTGGATTAGTGAAGCTACTCGGATCTTTTCTTTTATGATGGACCTTCTTTTGAAGAATAGAAATACATTCTTCTGTCAACTTCACCGTCTCATATTTTTTCAGTTTTCTCTTATTCGACATCACCTCTTTCAAAACTTAACGTAGTTTGGCATCTGTTTCAAAGCATATGCAAATGGGATATTAATATGATTTTCTTGAAAATATCCAAGAACTTGGAAAATTGTGCATCAAACTTCTTCTTCTCGAATCTTTGTGGAAACGAAAGTGTTAGCTTGATGATTGATGGGTTATCAGGGAATGATATAGAATTAGGCATGTAATCCTCCTTTGTTTCATTGATCTGATTCCCTTGCTCTACAACTATTTGATCTTCCCTCTAATTAAATATAGAGATTAATGACACTATAGGCATGTTCTCTTCAACTTCCTTGCCCTCCTTAAGGTAATAGCTTTTCAGTGTTCCTATGGATTCACCTCGTATCACTTGGAAACTCTCCTTGTTGTTGAGACTTTATTGATGTAGCCAACTGACCAATCTAAACTTCAAGATTCTTCATTGTAGCTCCCATATTGGTCACGTGAGTCTCGATATTATCCAAATGCGATTCATCTTTGTTGAACCGCGATCTCGTCTCAAAAATAAAAGTCCCCAGGAGGTCTTCTAAATATCCTTTCCCTTTTGACTGTTAAGTGTTGAACCCGGGAGGAGGTTGAAGTACATTTCTGTTATTGTCATATGATAAATTCTCATGATTTTGAAGCCATGGATGGTAGCGATTAGAAGATTAGTTTTCTCTCTGATTATAATTCCTGCGACATACTAAGCCTGCTCATTCGCTATTTATGTCTGCTGATGTGCTACAGAAACAACCATAATCGAATCTGTCTTATGTTGATTACTTTAAATAGTAAGTGTAGCTATTTGATTAGTAAGTGATAAAATCTGAGTTGCTAGTGTGGTGATAGGATCCACTTCATGTGGACCTCGTATTCTCTTAATGCTTGATCTCTCACTCGACCATTGGTAACTGTTTATAGCTATGTCATCCAATAGGGTATATGCAGCATCTGTTGTTTTAGCTAATAAAATACCCCCTGCAGCTGCATCCACTATGATTCTTGTTTGCCCATTTAAGTCGTTGTAGAAGATCTCAATCTGCATCCAATTCTAAAAACCATGTTGAGGACACCTTCTAAGCATATCTTTGAATGTCTCCCACGCTTCATAAAATGGTTCGATGTCATATTGTCTGAATTGACCATTTTTGCTATGAAGTTGAGCTAACTTGGAAGGTGGAAAGTACTTGGGGAAGAGTTCATGAGCTAAGTCATCCCAAGTAGTAATAAAACCATATGGTAGTGACTGGAACCAAGCCTTGGCTTTATCCCTCAAGGAGAAGGAACAGTGACAGAGTTTAATTGCCTCATCAGTAACTCCATTAATCTTCATTATATCACAAATTTCCAGAAAAGAACCCAGATGGGCATTTGGGTCTTCTGTCGGAGCTCTCCCAAATTGGTTCTGTTGTACCATGTGTATCAATCTTGGCTTTAGTTCAAAATTATTTGCGACAATGGCCGGGTGTGCGATACCAGAATAGTTGTCATTGACCATTAGCCTGACGTAGTCTCTAATAGACCATTGTTGATTATTTATATTGGCTGCTCTCACTTCTTGTTCAGCCATTGCTTCACATTCATTTCTCTGTATACCCCTGAGAAAGCGGAATGTGCATTCTTGTTCAGGATCAACAGGTAATAATTCAAGATTTCTGACTTTTCGCATGCACAGCTGAAAATAACAACCAAAAAACTATTAAAATAGAAAGAAAATAAATGAAAACAAAAAATCTAAATCTAAATTAAAATAAAATCTAATTGGTAATAAAGTCAATTGAAAAAATCCCCAACAACGACGCCAAAAACTTGTCATGCATTTTTAATAACGTGTTTTATACCGTAAGTGTACGATGTCAAGTTTTGTAATATAGTAATGGAGTCAAAGTGTCGAACCTACATGGATTGTAATTTAATTCTTACTAAGTACTATAATTATCTCAGCTTTTACTTTATCTGGAAAATCAAATCTAGAGTCAATGTTTTTGTAATAAAAGAACGTAAATGTGTGACAATTCAAGTACAAAAGGCAAATTATAAGAGAATTATCGATGTAAGAAGGCCTAGGGATTGATTTCACCTCACTATCGACAAGGGATTGTAATTTAATTCCTACTAAGTACTATAATTATCTCAGTTTTTACTTTATCTAGAAAATCAAAATTAAAGTCAATGTTTTTATACCAAAATAACGTGAATGTGTGACAATTCAAGTAAAAAAGGCAAATTATAAGAGAATTATCTATGTAAGAAGGCCTAGGGATTGATTTCACCTCACTATCAACAATGTTTTTCAACTTCTATAGTTACTTCTTTTAATATTTCCTGAATTTATAGGCGATAACCTTAGGTTGATTCTATTCTCTCTCTCGAGTGCTGAATAGAACTTATTTATATATTTCAATTCCAATATATCTATTCTGAATTAAACTATAGAAATTATCATGCACATGGTTCTTAAATGAGATAAACCTCAAAGATTTTTTTTTATTTTCTCTCGAAATCTACAAAATCTTGGTTATGTTATTCTCTGTTCATGCTTAAATCTCCCTATCTCGAGTACCGAAATTTAAAGTATCAAATCACTCAATTATTAATCTAGTAATTGAAAGCATCCACACAAATAAATTAAAGGAAAAATAAACAGAATAATTATATTAGAATCCAAACATATCTCAAGTTAAGTTACATCAAACCCTAGATAAAAAATTGAGTTCATGAATACAAGAAACAACATATTAAAATTTAAAACAAAGAAAATGGAGAAGAAAAGAATAAGAAAAATTGTTTTACCGCTTGAATTCTCCTCTGAATTGTTGTCCTTTTTTATTCTCAATGATTCATTTTTTCTTCCCTGCCTCCTAAGTTGTCTTCTCCTCTTAAACTAGGCCTTCAAGTTAGTATTTATAGTCTCATAAAGTATCAAGACAAATTGGAGCTGGACTCGACCGAAAAAGTTAAAAAAAAAAAAAAACACATTTCTTCATTCTCGAGTGCGGCGTAGGACCAACACAGCAGCGTCGAGAATTCTGCTGTTTTTTTCCTAGTTACAGCGCGCGCCGCAGCTCTCTGCTGAATTGGGGACCTTCTAGGCGCTCACATGTGGCGCTGTGGTGCCCATTAATTCCATCATTTATTTGCTTCTGTTTTCGCTTCTTTTTCACATAATTTTTCTTTTTCTTTCATTTCCTCTTCAAGCCCACTTTTATGATCAACACTTGGTTCTATCCCAAGCTCCATAATACATCATTTTCTTCAAATTATTTAAACTACAAAACAACATGAACAAATACATCAAAATGCTCAAAAGAACTCAAGAACAAGCCGAAAACTAAGTTTTAGAGATATTAGTTCAATGAATAAATTACATTCATCAATTGTAATCTTTTGAAATCAATTTATTTGTACTTTTTAATGTTGTTTAATTAGCTTGAGAGAAATTGATACATGTTTTAAGTGATATTATATAAGTATAAATAAATGAAGTTCTCAATTTTTTTTTAAAAAAAATATTATAACTGGAAGGAAAAATATTACATTATAAACTAACAAAATGAATAAAAGTACATTATAAGCTACATAAAGGACAATTCTACTTTTAACTGATACTATCGTAACATTCCAAGCTTGTTTCAGGGTATATGTGTTCCCCCTACGAAAACCTTCAATTTTAAGACACCACTTTAGGGCATGTTTAAATTTTATCAAAAACTGAAAAGAAATATTTTTAAAATACAAACAAAAGATAAATTAATATTATAATTTACAACATATTCTTCCTACTTCTAACCTGTTCTATAACTTTATGCAAAAAAAATGGACTCTCCGACCTTTCAACTTGTGATTATGGATCTTTTAACTTCCAATCAATTTAAATATGAGATTGGGTCTTCTGTTTTACGAAATTGTAACTCAATAAAAAAGAAAGGAAGACTTGCTTATGATTATGTTGCATAGGACGTTATAGAAAGAAATTGTGAAGCTATAGTTTTTGTACACGGGATCTTACCGTTTAGCAATTGATACTTTACATTTTCACGAAACATTTAATCTATGTTTGGTCTCCATTTTTTCAAAAATTCGGGGTGTGTATGGTTCACTGTTTTCAAGCTATTTTCAACTTTCAATTTTGTAAAACACTGAAAACAAGTTTGGTTTGGTATTTTCGAAAATTCGAAAATAGGTAAAAACTTATAACATAAAATTCAGAATGCATTTTTGACGTTTTGAGTGTTTTCGGCGAAAATTCTGAAACATTCAAAACATGGAAAACAAGCGTTTAAATAAATTTTGTTTAAATAAAATTCTAAAAATAAAAAATAAAAGTAAAAATATAAATATAAATATAAATATAAATATAAAATTCTAACAATTAAAAATTAAAAAGATCTAAAAATCAAGAAAAACAAATTCAAAATTTCTTTTGAAAAAAAGTTATAAAAACTTCCCAAAAAATACAAAATACAAAATATAATTAGTAATAAATTAAAATAGTTCAAACTCTTAATTATTAGTTACATAAAAATGCTAAAAAATATTTTAAGTGAACACAGATAAAAAAAATTTCAGTTCACTTCATTAATTTTTATTTTTATTTCATATATTTTAAACTCAATTTATTATTTATTTTTATTTTACTTTTTCTGTGAGAAAAAAATTGATAAGATTCATCAATTTTAAAATGTAATATTATATGTAGGGACAGATGCAACACCCGGCGAGCCCCGACGGCGGCGCATGTTGGATTCGTCGGGAACATTTTTTTTTGTTGACAATGAATAAACGTCTTAAGTTATACAACTGGTAATTCATTTCATTTTCAATCATTTCTTGTAGCTTAATTGGTAAATACTTGCATATTCCTATTGGAAGTCTGACGTTCGACTCCCTTCCCAACCAATTTATTGTGATTTGTTTGTTTTACAATTTTTACTAAAATCAATAGAATAGGGGAGGATTCGAACCTGTGATCTTCCCTTCGGATTATTAAAGCTTAATCATTGTGGCACTTATTGAATTTGGTATTAAATTTACCAATATAATATATATTACATTTTGGTAGTTTTAATGCAATTGTCAAAATTTGAACTTATGCTCTTCCTTTGAATTATACAAAACTTGACCATAATATCATTTGTGAATATTGTTAATTTGTACAACAGAATTGTATATGTTTAATTTGAACAAAATAATTGTTATATTTAAATTTTAGACCTTGTTTTATTCCCCATTTTTTTAAAATATATTTTTCTCTCTTCTTTTCAACCGTACATTTTTCAGTAAAATAATATTACATGAAAATTCAAAATTTTTCCTTATTCTAAATCACACATTCTCCATCAAATCACAATTCCAAAATACAAAAAAAAAAAAGGACATCAAACGTGACTCTTAATATTTTATAGCCACCAATGGTCGACGGCCGCCCGTGATGACTTGAAATCCTAGTTCTGCAACTAATTACATCATAAATATTAATATATAATTGTTATATTTTTATTGAATAATAAAATTTAGAGCCTGTTTGAACCTCATTTTTCTTAAGAAATGCATTTTGGAATAGCAGATTGATGGAGAATGTGTAGTTAAAAAATAAAGAACAAATTTGGATTTGCATGTAATATTATTTTATTGAAAGATGTGTGGTTGAAAAGAAGATAGAGAAAAATGTATTTTGAAAATAATAGGAATCAAACGAGGGCTAATTCAATAAAAATGTTATAAAGCAATTTTCAAAACTTTAAACAAAACATGTTTTCTAATTTTCGGTTTTGAGAAATAATATTTCATAATAACAAGTTAAACGCGTTTTTTAAAATCTTAAAAACGAACCCTCAAAACAAAAAATTGAAATGAATTCAAAATTGAAACACTTTTAAAACTCATTTTCAATTTCACATTCTCCAATGAAATAATTTTACACGTAAATTGAAAAAAATTCTTCTTTTTTTTTAACCACATCTTCTCCAAAGAATTACTATTCCAAAATTTATTTTTTTTCCCCTCAAAATGGGCTCAAACGAGGACTTAATTTCATCGGGTTCTATGTTGAAGACGGTGAGATAGTCTTTACACTATTCGTGCAGGTCGACTTAAACAATCCCACTTTTGATACATTTTAACGATATACTAAATCAAAATTCTAAATAATGAAAATCACACACAACTTATACGTGATTTGAGATCGACTTCAAAATTTGTATTTATGTACTTTTCATAATCCTTCAATAGTCACTACAATATCTTATGATAATGTTATTTCGCATCACTCATATTTAAAAATCAATTTAGTTAGAACTAATGTGATATTAAATTAGATGTATAATTAAATGAATCACTTAATTCTATATTTTATTGAACCTATCATTTTGCTCCACTTGGACTGATAATGTAGCACTAGTGGTGCTGGTTAGATGGCATTACCCCTTCTTTGACTATGGGTGGACATAGTCCGTTTTGATTCACTTCTAAAGAGAATTGAACCAAACTCGAAATTTTCAGGTATTTAGTGAATGGAACCGTCGGATCTAAATTTAATTATGTAACCGTTCGTGTTCGATTCCATTCGATTCGGTTCGATTTTATTCTGTTTCGGGATTCCGTACATTAATTAAAATTTTATATTACAACAACGATACATTAATTCGACTATGACATATTCAATATTAACTCTTACAAAATAACGTAGTCCAATTTCGTGATATCTTTTGCACCTCTTTTTGTTGAGTTCTTCACGTATTTGACTGTTAAATTACAAGAAGATGAGGATAACTAGTTCACAATAATAGAACGATAGAAATGACACTATGGTAGAATAAGATATTTACGTAAAATTTATGTCAATTTGATTAAGTTGAGCTTGGCTGAAAATTAAAAATAGTAAAATCATATTTTGGGTTTTGACTAAATTAATTAGTTAACAATTTATTTTAAAAAATAAAATAATTTGACTAATTTAAGATTAAAAAATTAGGGAGATTCAGTTATTTGGTTCTTGGTCTAGAATTGAGAATCGAATTGAACACGTCGGTTCTCGATTCAAATACTTGTTCGAGTATTTAATTTAAAAAGAACTGTTCGATTCGATTTAATTAGGGTCCGGTTCAATTCAATTCGGTTCTGGAGTTTTGTCCAACCCTATGTTTGACACCCATTAAAATTATAATTTTTTTTCACTCTTCTTATTAATCATATTCTCCAATGAAATAATATTACACGTAATTTCAAAAAAAATTCTTCTTTTTAAATCATATATATATTTTAAAAATACTATTTTAGCAATTAAAAGTTCATATAATGGGGGCGGGATTCATATATGATGTTCCAAATTCCAAGCGTTCCATATAAGATCCACGTTGATATCACTTGGTGGTACGCGTGCCAGAAGGTTGACCGTATGAGCATGAAGGGCGCCAAGTGGCAGACTATTTAAAGAGCCTGTGGGCCCAGTCAGCACAAAAAGTGGCCCAGTCCTTTTGTCTGCTACTTTGAAGACATGGACCGCACGGTCCGCTTGTTTATCTGTGCACCGCACCGTACGTACTAATGTATTTATCTTTGTAGATCAACTTAAAATTAAAAAAAAAAAAAAAGTATTTACGAGTA
>CAIGRP010112478.1:0-19980 GCA_903798385.1 Fraxinus cuspidata
TCGTTGTCGCTCATGAACTTGATCCCTACCCCTACGATCATGTCGAAAATATTTTTGATCACCTTGTCGACAACGATTTTGTCTATTATAAGGCACTTCAAAATTATTAATATCAGCCAAATGAGGGATTTGTTTAAAATTGTCGAGACTAGCAGCTAGGCTCCTATTCTCTTCAAGATTTGCAGCCATCTCAGTTTGGACAGCCGCTAATTGAGTTTGGAACTGTTGTTGGTTAGTGGCAAGTTGTGCTAATATTCTGGTAAGGGCATCGAATTAGGATGGGTCCATGGTCATGTTATTGGAACTAGATATGATAAAGACCATCACTATACAACTGCATGCAACATCCTACCAGCTAAATAAAGTGTATTGGAGCTAGATTCGACAAAATGACCACTATGCGACTGCATTCGATGAACGAAATGAAGTGTACGGAGAAATCAATAAAACTCGTTTTAAAATGAAAACATTTTTTATTATATATATATATATATATATATATATATATATAAGTGGGGTAAAATGGGAATTAAACGAGTCAAGGGATTCGGTGACGTGAACTAAAGGTAAAATTATGGGAATTTAACAAAGTCTTGGGATTTGGTCACGTGAACTTTAGGTAAAATAAGAATAACAACAACACAAAGAAAGCAATCGATGCAATTTTAAAATAAACAGTAATATAAACCAACGAAAAATAAAATAGAAACTTCCATTTGTTCGTTGAAGTAGTCAAGCTAATCAACCAATTCGTCGAAGTAAACGAACCAATCAACAAGATCATCGAAGTACCGAGCCAACCAACAAGTCAAGATATACCTAAAAAAACGTTAGAAAAAACTTTTTTCACACTTTTTTCTCTTTTTTTTTCACACTATTTTTTTCACTATTTTTTTTTCTCCACTCTTCTCTCTCTTTTTTTCACACCTTTTTTTTTTTTTTTTTNCAAGTCAATGCAATCGAGATAAGAGCTACAAAGGTCAGGCGTCAAAGAAACCTCAAAAAACTTGACACTTCTCTATTTATTTGTAAAGGTATATAACAGTTTGAATTCTTAGCAATAAACGATAAAGGCACAAAAATCGTTTTTTTTTTTTTTTGCTAAAAGTAAATTACAAAAACAGAGCCCAAAACCGAGCCCAAAACTAAAGTAACTTACAAAAAAAAGATAGGGCCCAAAGCAGATGCCCCCGTACCAAATCAAAATTCACTAAAATGGAGGCCTAAAACCAAATCAAATTCACTAAACAAAAAGGATCGAAAGCCCAAACTAAGGCCCTATTACCAAATAAAATTATATAAACAAAATAGGACCAAAACAAAGGCTCAAATTGGGGGCCGGGACCGGCGACTGATGGAACGTCAGACGGGCGATGTAGGTGCAGTTTGCTAATTGCTTGAATTGCGGCCACAACGAGGGAGCCCTAGGGTGGTGCAGCGAACGGTGTGGGCAAGAGACGGCGAGCGGCAGTCGAATTGAGAGAGGGCAAGCGACGACTAACTAGTTGAACGTGGCTGTCGATTGGCGCGGTGTTGAAAGGGTGGGGTGGATTATTGAAAAGTGCCAAATTACCAAGTGCGATGAGATGAAAGATGTGGGGTCGTCAGCTAGATGAAGGTACCAACAATAAAGTAGGGGTGGGGGTTGTGTTGTCAAATTGTGGTATGTTGGTGACGTGATGGCCGACGACCGGGAAGATGGTGGCCAACGGCTGTCGTTTGGTGTGGTTGATTGTGGCTGTCAATTGGAGTTATGGTTGGTGGAAGGTGCTTTGGGTTATTGTCGACGGGGGTTGAACAATTTTTTTTTTTTTTGTTTTGAGTTTCTATTGACAGTAGAAAAGGGGAGGTCGTGGCTGTGTGGTGATGTCGGCAGCTGAAATTTAGGAGAAAACTGATGGTTATTTAGCAGTGTTTGGGTGCAGATTACATTGGAATCCAGGTTTAGCTCTGATACCAAATTTGATGCAGGATAAGATAGAAAGCAGCAAGAAAGGGGGAAGAACCGGAGAGGAGGGAGAAATCGGAGAAGAAACCAGGGAAAGGGGAGAAGTAGGGGAGGAAAACGTGGCAATAAGTCAAAACTTAATTTTCATTCATTCATCGTCTCCTAATTACAATGTGAAAGCCATATAAATAGTAAAATGTAACCCTACTTTTATTTGGCTTGTGTCAACCCACTACTACAAGCCCATTAATAATGTGATGTCCGCATTAGTTTCAAAGATAATATTCTAAGAAAAAATATCTAATAAAAGCTATTAAACCAAACCCAAATAATGTTTCCTAAGATACGCATTAAAAGATAAAACCGGAAGCTAAATATAATAATATCCCTTCTATTACTCTATCATTTCTTCCTAGCTGAGAGAACTCGACTCCGGCGAAATAGACTGCAACATCTTGGTCAAGGAGGGCGATCTTTCTTCCTCACCAAATAACGGAGCCAACCATTTAATTTGACCAAGGGGGATGATCCATCATTTTGACCTAGTAACGATAAGGAATCTCAATAAACAACAACTCGTGCAACTTATCCACAAACATAGAGAGCACGATGCACTAGCACAGTAGACTCACATGTACAAACAAATGAATGCAACCGGTGGCTCAAATGTGCCACGACAAGGAAACAATTATGGTATATTGAATACAAAACCTTTATTTAAGTGATATGGCCAGTTGAATAGATTAAGTTCAAGTAAGAGATCCAACTTTTTCCTTACATGTTTTGGAAACCGTGCCAAATAAACATGTAACAAAGCGCAAAAATTATCATGAAAGCATTTATGCCTAAATAGTGCATCAAATGCAAGCTCATAAGTTTCATGATTGAAAACATTTTGGGACTGTTCTCTTTGTGGGTTTTGTGTTTTGAGCTTTCAATTCATTTTGGGTTTTGTGTTTTGAGTGTCCATTTTCAGATTGTTGAAAATGTGCTCTTTTTGGCATTTTGAAAAATTGTTTTAAAAACACCCAAAACGCGTTTTGAAAATTAACTTAATTATAATGGAAAACACCCAAAACGACAAAATTTGTCGCTTGGGGTTTTCTTTGTAAATTTTTAACTTGTTTTCAAAAACGCGTTTTCGAAAATGGGAAAGAGAACACGTTTTCACTGTTTTGGAAATTCGAAAACCGAAAACGGCATGAAAATGGTAAAGAGAACAGACCCTTTGTTTTTGAAACTCAATATAAAAAGCAACAAAGACTGGAGCTAAAGCAATATGATGATAATTAGTAGGTAACAACCAAATGTCGATAGAAATAGTGTGAATGAATAGTTGACCTTGAAAAATGTGGCAACCGAGAAGCATCACAAAGTAAAGGTAAAATCATATCACAATCAATATATCACAAAATATTAGGCAAGAACAACTTCGACATGGAATAGAGGACAGGTAGACTGTTTAACTTAGGTAACAACACTATAAAGATAATTTCTCATCCTCGCTATCAGAATATTCAATTAACTCAACAATAGAAACCTCGATTTCTTCTTCAAGAGTAACACAACTAGACTCAGAAGGTGATTATCAGGACTATGGTAGTAAACTTAGCTTATGACATACTTGGCAAAATTGAAAGGATAAAGTCCCATTGGTTGGCCTGTTGATAAACCTCATCTAAAGATTGGAATACAAGAATATCATCACGCAAGATTTCAAAATTCAAAACATCAATAAACCTAGAAGCTATGATGTGGGAAGCTTCATGAATATAGCAATTGTACAATAACTCGAAGTACGCTAGATATGCACTAACAGTGTACATACCTTACCTACAGTGCAAAAAGAATTGATTTTGAGTACGATAATACATCTATTACTTAAGATTCATTTCATCTCATCCCACACATTTAGTGACATAATGTTGACCTAGATTATCAATGTTACGCAAAAATAACTTCCAATAACACCTAACAGATTTTCGACAAGTGACATATTAGCACGACAAAGACGAGACTCACTCAAGTTGTGAAAGTCAAAGAATGTATCAAGAGCATTGAGCCAATCAAAAAATGAGTCGGGTAAGTGAGACGATCAAAGTCCCATCGCTAGAGTGACTTGCATGGAAAAGGTATATGATCGTGGTAGTGACTTAGGGACGTATTTTGGGTGTAAGAGTTGTTGTATGGAGTGTACGTGGTATATTATGCCATTTTTATTTTATTTATTTATTTTATATCATTTATGTACCTGTTTGTTCTATTTTTGAACTAAAAGGTCAAACACCTAAACTGTAACAACCCAAGCCTCATGTTTGTCCACTTCAGGGGGAAATATTCCCCCTTATCCCTCATGGATTTCTTTTGCGTCTCCTAGAATTCGAACCAAAGATATCTACAAACCCCGAGCCTCGTGACCAGTCATTCTCCTACGGACTGTCCTTTTTAGGATGAAATTTTCCCTCTTACCCCTCACGGATTTCTTTCGCGTTTTCAAGGATTTGAACCAAATACTCTACATATGAGAAACTTAAGTTGAATCCTAGTATCAATTGGACATCTAGGAGGCTATAAAATATTTCTTTTATCTATGTACTCATTTTCAATCACACGTTCACATAACCAAAAACTTTTTCCTACTTTTCAACCACACATTTTTCAAACATTCACTATTCAAAATGATATTTTCTCCAAATAACGACCCCCAAACATGGGCTATAAAGATATCTAAAAAAATAAGAATTTACCACTGCACTATGTATTCTTACCTCAATTAACACTAACAAATTCAGAAAATATGGCTTGAAATGATAATATAAGAATGAAAAGAGTGCATGTATGAAAATGAACTAGTGAAATTCCTAAATAAAACACTCACCTCAAAACATATATATAAAATTCTCACACGTAACTTAAATAAACTTAAACGCATTTCAAGTTAAATAATTCAAATCAAACGCATATCAACCCTTGTTTGAGCCTCCATTTTTCCATCAAAATGAATTTTTGAACAGTAATTTGACTCAATTTTAATCACATATTCTTCAATAAAAAAATATTACAAGTAAACCCAAAAAAAATTTCTTTTTTATTTTTTAACCATACATTCTCTTGTATAACACTATTGCAAAATGCATTTTAAAAAAAATATGGGGGGCTCAAACCACCCCTCAATTTAATTAAGAATTAATGAGGTTAATTAATTTAGTTATTTAATCAGGTTAATGGGATTAATTGATTAAATTATAATATACCTTTTCATTTTCCCATGTAACCGTACGTGTAACGAAAGCTTTTTATTCTTTTTATATATATATAAACAAAATATGGGTTAATTTCACAAACGGTCACTGACTTTCCTTAAAATTTCAAAATGGTCACTGAATTTTAAAACTTGCAGAAACGGTCACCGAAGTTTCATGCGCTTTCACAAACGGTCACTGAACTTACTATTAGGACTGTTCATGTTAATTCAAACTTAAAGGACCAAAAAAAAATAATAGCCGAAATTTGGGAGAAAATCATGCCTTAATCATCTAATAAATTGAGGGAAGCAATTTAGAAGGTTTGAGGTGGTCTTCCCATATAATGATAGATACAGATTAGAAGGTCGTTGCAAAGAAAAAAAGTGCCCATGGCGTATTTGGGCTTCCCTGTTGGAGGAATTTATACGGGAAGCAATTTATTGGATGATTAAGGCATGATTTTCTCCCAAATTCCGGCCATTATTTTTTTGGGATTCTTCATATTGTGAATCATTAAGATTTTGTTTGGGTTTGTGCCTTAATAGCAAGAAATTTGCACTTGAGGTCCTCAAGCTTCATGTCCACTTGTTTTGGTCCTTTAAGTTTGAATTAATATCATAACAGTCATAATAGTAAGTTCAGTAACCATTTGTGAAAGCGCATGAAACTTCAGTGACCATTTCTACAAGTTTTAAACTTCAGTGACCATTTTGTAATTTTTAGGTAAGTTCAATGACCGTTTGTGAAATTAACCCACAAAATATTGGAATAAAATAATTTTCTTCCTATAAGAATAACTCAATTTATATTATTTATCACGAACTACAAAATGAGTATAATATTGATATATATATTTTATCAAATTATATAATATTTAAAAATTCGACCCAAATAAAATGTACAATAGATTCTATGAAGATACACATGAGAAAATTAATCATTCATGCAAATAAGTGGTTTAAGTTTAACATTGTAACTTTAATGTGACCCAAAAGGCTAGACATGGACTTCCATTTGCTAAATGATCAATATTAAATTAACCTAGGTCCATATTGAAGTAGTAAGTAAGAATTCGGGGTGTTGCATCCCTTCCCTTTAAATAAATTTCATCCTCACAATTACGTTATCTAGTTGAAAAGTTTTGAATACTTAGCTTTTATTTTCCATTCTTTCTCCTAAGTAGTTTTTTCGACTCTATGATTTTTCTATCGAACCTTAACCAAGGCAACTTCTTTATTCCTTAATGCATGTACTTTCCCTTCGATAATTTCCAAAGAGGCCTCTTCATACGTCAGATCCATTTTTATTTCCAATTAGTCGTATCTTATCACATGCTCGGGATCATGCACATACTTTCTAAGCATTGATGTGTGAAATACATTATACATAGTCGATAGTCCAAGTAGCAATGCTACATGGTATGCCACATTCCCAATTCAGTCTATAACTTTGAAAGGACCTATAAATCGAGGTCTCAAATTTCCCTTTTGACCAAATCTAACAACCCCTTTTATTGGTGCAACTTTTATACACTTTCTCATCGACTTCAAATTCTACCGATTTCTTTCATTAGTCTGCATAGCTTTTCTGTCTATCTTGAGCTGACTTTAATCTGTTTCTAATTTTATCAATTGCTTGTAATGTCCTTGCAAAAATTTCTGGACCCAAAATTCAATTTTCTCCGACTTTGTCCCAATGAACAGGGAGTCTACACCTCTTACCATATAGGGCTTTATAAAGAGTCATGCCAATAGTAGCCTAGAAGCTATTATTGTATACAGAACTAACGATATGTGTGACTCCCAATTGCCTCCCAAATCCAAGACACATGCTTGGAGCATGTCTTCTAGGATTAGAATAGTCCTTTCCGGCTGTCTATCAGATTAAGGATGATAGACAGTGCTGAAATTTAACTGCCCCATAACTCTTTGTATGCTCTTCCAAAACTTGGAAGTAAACCTTGGATCTCGATCTGAGACGATGGATGCTAGAACTCCATACAACCTAACAATTTCCTTACCATATAATTGAGGCAAACTGATCAATATTGTAGTTCATTCTTACTAAAAGAAAATAAGCCGACTTTGTCAACCTTGTCCTTTCATTGACTTCGAAAAATCACAACAAAATCCATGGCTATCTGCTCACATTTCCACTCTGGAATTTCCAATGGGTTTAATGGCCCTAATGTCTTCTGATGTTCTACTTTAACTTGCTTACATACTACACACTTCTCAACAAAGAGACAAATCCCCATTTTCATTTTCCTCCACCAAAATACATCACANTTCCACTCTGGAATTTCCAATGGGTTTAATGGCCCTAATGTCTTCTGATGTTCTACTTTAACTTGCTTACATACTACACACTTCTCAACAAAGAGACAAATCCCCATTTTCATTTTCCTCCACCAAAATACATCACATAGGTCTATACATTTTTGTACCACTGAGATGTGCGGTGTACGGGGAAGAGTGAGCTTCTAATATCTCTTTCCTTATCCCTTTGTCCTTCGGTACGCATAACATTCCCTCAAACATCAAAACATTGTCATCTTCTATTGCAAAACCCTTTCTTTTACTTGTAACTTCTATCTTGATTTTCCTAAAAAATGGGTCATTTTCTTAAGCATCCTTGATTTGATTCCAAAGAGTAGGTTGAATCTTTAGTGATGCAATCTTTGCAATAACTCGAGTTAATGGAATGACAACTTCTAATTTCAATTTCTCGAACTCCTTTACCAACTGCCCTTGAGTTGTGGTTAAAACTACTAGTTGTCCCACTGTTTTCCTACTAAGAGCATTTGTAACTACATTAGTTTTACTCGAATGATAATAGATAATGCAATCATAATCATTAACTAATCAAACCACCTTATTTACCTTACATTCAAATCTTTTTTAGTGAAGAAATATTTCAAGCTCTTACGATTCGTATAAATGTCACTTTCCTCCTAGAGGTAGTTACGCCATATCTTTAGAGCATGTACTATTGTCGCCAACTCTAGATCAAGTATGGGATAGCTTTGCTCAAGTTGTTTGAATTGTCTTGAGGCGTATAAGATCACCTTCCCATACTACATCAATACACATCCCAAACCCTGTTGGATGCATCACTGTATATAACAAATCCATCTGAACCCTTTGGAATAGCTAAAACTGGAGTTGTAACCAATTTTTGTTTTAGTTCTTGAAGGCGCTTCTCACACTTATTCAGTCCATTGAAAATTTACTCCCTTCCTCATTAGTTGGTCATTGGCCCAGCTATTTTAGAGAATTCCTCGATGAATCTCCGATAATAACCTACTAGTCCCAAGAAACTACGAATTCACTTAAATTCGTCGATCTAGACCATTTGGTTACCACCTCAACTTTAGTAGGGCTACTTCAATCCCTTGCTCAGTAACCATATGACCAAGAAAAACAATCCAAAGGGCATTACAGTGACCTCGCAATGACCATAGCAAGTTCTAAATGCTATCTTTGGAATGTCACTTGCCTTTACTTTAAACTTGTGATAAAACTCAAGTCAATTTTGAAAAATTCTGTTGCACCCTTCAACTGATTAAAGAGCTCTTCAATCCTTGGAAGGGGATATTTGTTTTTGATAGTCAACCGGTTTAGTTCTCTATAATCAATGCACATTCTAATTGAACCATCTTTTTTCTTCACAGATGAAACCGATGAACCTCCAATGAGATATACTTGGTTGGATGTGACATTTATCCAACAATTCCTACAACTATATCTTCAATTCTTGTAGTTCTTTTGATGCCGTCCTATATCGAGCTCTAAACACTAGCATCGCTCCTGGTATGAGATCAATTGTAAACTCCATTTGCTTATCAGGTGGTGCATCAAGTCATTAAGAAATACATTAATGAAATCTAGTACAATCAGTACATTACGAATAGTGAGCTCCTATCCCTGTGAGTTCCAGATATACTCACTAGAAATCTTTGGCAAGATCTCTTCTTTAACACCTTTTTTGCCTTCATGACTGACATAAGGCGAGGTAAAAACTTAACCAGTGTAGTGAAAAATAGAAAATTTTTCCTGCCCACACTTCTTCTGAAAAACTACTTTTTTGAAACATTGAATCATTGCGTGGTTGCTTTCCAACCAGTCCATTCCTAAAATGACATCGAGGTCTTTCATGTGCAGGAGGTATCGATCAACTTTTAATTCTTTTCCATCCATTTCTAGGTTTATCGCCCTAGCGATCTGACTGGTGTTCAAAATTTTAACCGATGTGATGGTAACTTCTAGAACACTATTGGATTCCTCACATGCAGTATATGATTTAGCAATAAATGCAGCAAAGATAAATGAATGAGTAGCTCCTAGTCTATAAGAACATATGCAAGTAGTTCAAATATTGATAGAATATATGACATTACATTCCAATCCTCTGTTGCCACCTCCTAGGTTAAAGCAAAGACTTTTGCTTTCACATTCTGTCCCTGCTCATGGTTTCTTGGGTGGGTATGCCTTGCAGTCCAGGGCAAAATGGCATTTCTAGCTACATCGATAGCCCACATTTTTCTCAAACAAGCACTCCCCGCATAAGCCTTGTTGCATTTAAAGCATGGTAAAGTAACTTTATTTGGCTAGACGCAACCCTAGTTCGAACTTTCTAGCCTTTCTTAGACTCGGTGTCCACGAGGTGTGTTGCATACCTAAAAAGTTGTTCAAATTTCCTTTCATAATCATCAAGCAACATCTTTCCCCGTATCAACTGTAGTAACTCTACCTCCCTCCAATGCTTCCCTCCAACCCCTCGGGAATTGGGAAAAGTACTTTATGATCACTTCTTTGAACTATGCATAAGTCATAGCACGTTGTTGTACTTTCGTTCTAGTGCGCGAAGCAAACTCTGACTAGTGGTCAGCTGCTTCGACCAGCATAAATTCGACACATAATACCTTTTATGTTAGTACATGCCATGTATTTGTAGAATCATTCTATTCCTCTTAACCACTCCTAGGCGTGCTTTACCATCAAAATGAGGCTTGAAATGGCGAAATTGATCCACAATTGAACTCGTGTTTTTGGCATTTTCCGGTCCATTTTGAGGTGCTGGTTCTTAATTCCTACCAAGGTTGTGCGCAGCCTTCATCAGATCGCTCAACATAGTTGATTGGTCTTGTTGTCCTATCATTTCCTTTAAATAAACAAAAAATTAAATTTTATATTAGAATATAGGACAACATAGTAGCTCAATATATTCAAAACGAAGGTACGATCTTACTAATAATACTCCTTGAAATCAGGATATATAATAATTCGACTAATTTTAAATCCCAATAACATGAAGGGAAATATCATAGAACAGATAAAATAGAAATCTAAGTTTCTAATCCCTATAAATCCTGCAAATCTTCTTTGGTAAACCTTCATCTTCAGAGGAGTCTTTTTCCTCAGGCCCGAATTCTATGTCCATCTCAACCAGTAGCTCAGGTTTAAACTCAAGATCATTCTTTAACTCAAACTCAAAGTCGTCTTCATACTCCGATTCGAGCTCTTCCTCTGGATCCGATTCAAACTGATGCTATAGATCAAGCTCTGGCTCCACCTTATCATCGTGCTCATCTACTGGCTCCGCCGCTCTGTGTGGGGTTCTAGGCTTACCTATATAGAAGGGTCTGACAATACAAACCAAACTCAATCATATCTGGGTGCTCTGGAGGGGTTCCTGATAGAATCCCGTCCCTAATCATACTCATGTCTCCCCCATTGAGGTGGAAGTGAGTGTATGAGGTGAGCCTCAATAGGTGTGATCTAAAGTCCTAGATCTAGTGTCGCAGCCCACCTCACAGAGATGTCTCCACGTTCAGCAATCGATAGAGTCAGGTCTGTCACAAAATTCTCATAGGACCGAATGATGGATCAACATTTCAACATTGTTCTACAAGCTATGGTCTTTCTGACGGTCTGATAAGCTCTAGCCATGTATGTTACATAAGTGTCCAATTATGTTTTTTCATTGTTAGTGATATCACATTATACATTATGCTCTTGTGGTTTTAATATTACACCTCATCATCATACCTTCATGTATATTAAAACAAAGTAATAACATACATAACATATTTCGTTATAAACGTTTTATTCATAATCATTTCATGAATTCAAGCTTAAATGATTCATAAATCATGCTCAAAAATAATCTGGAACATAACATTTTATTTTGTACCTTCTTCGTCGGACAGTAGTTGATGCCATGGGTCTTAATTTTAATACTTGTTTAGTAAAAATTTCATTGTGTGTAGAAAAAAATAAATAAATAAAAATAAGTAAACACTTATTGGCATATATCTAGCATAAGAAAAAAAATATTTTCTTAAAAAGTTGAAAAAGTAATATTGAAACCACTAGAGAACACTTTAAAAAAAATTCCCAATTGGTGGCCATCCAACCTTAATTTTATTACTCCAGTAGTGTAGTAACTCTAATCTAAAGGGATTTAGTGACAAATTGCATACGTCCAATTAAATGTTGCAAGTAAGAAAAATACACGAATGTCCTGTTCATTGATATGTACATTTTTCACAAGTCTAAGAGCCTCACATTATGTTCTGTCAAAGTCATGATTTATTCATTGGAAAATCTAGTGATCATCATTTGTCAGCAACATATTAGTTCATTTAGGGGATGGTTGCTGTTGTTTAATTCCAAGGACTACGCAGATCAAAATGGTCAATGGTTTTCGAAATAAAGATCCATTTAATGAGCATCTAAAAAAGTCTAATGAGTGGAGGAGAAAATGTTCCAAACTATATGTCGTAAATCACATTTGCACATAATGAAGAAAACAAAATTTTTTTTTTCAATCTAACGAAAGGTAGACCTGAACTCTGATATCAAGCTGTAACACCCCAAATCTACTACATTTGTTTCTCAAATAAATAAAGGTTTGAAGTGTTACCAAAATCTCATCTAATTTATGCAAAATTTAACACTCTTTTACAAATATTGGGATTAGATCCATAAATCAATAATTTAATTCAAAAACTATAAAAGATGAATATTCATATAATTAAATCCTAAAATAATATGATTCTAATTGTCAAACTGAACATGGGATGTCAAAGCGGCTCGAATGCCAAATCTACTAAAATAACATGCATTAATTAAATATAAAAATATTCTTAAAATGAAATTTGCCATAAATCCTTGCTAAAATTTTATTTGGCAACCCATAAACATCCACTCGTTCAATCTTCCACGTGTCCACACAACCCATTCTAATCTAAAATTTATTGTACGAGTGACCATTTTAAAACACTCAGCAAAAATACGTACAAATTCTTATTTAACATACTTGGACCTAATGGTCTATGCTAAAAGATTTACATAGAAATCGACCCAGAGTCCTTAAAAGTATTTCATGCCACAGTTATATAAATATCTAAAAAATAAGACTTTACCACTGCACTATGTATTCTTACGTCAATTGACGCCAACAAAATTTGAAAATATTGCTTGAAATGATGATATAAGAATGAATAGAGTATGTGTATGAAAATGAAAAATGAACTTGTGAAATTCCTAAAATGAAACACACACACCTCGAAACATATATATATAATTCTCACACGTAACTTCAAATCAAACGCATTTCAATTTAATTAAGAATTAATAAGTTTAACTAATTTAGTTATTATCAAGGTTAATGGGATTAATTATGTTTAATTGATTAAATTATAATATACCTTTTCATTTTCTCATGTAACCGTACGTGCAATGAATGTTTCCTATTACTTTTTTTACATATAAAATATTGGAATAGAATGCTTTTCTTCCTATTAGAATAACTCGGACATAACTAGTTTAAAATTACTTTTTCTTGAGCCCAATTTATATTTACCACGAACTACAAAATGAGTATAATATTGTTACATATTTTATCAAATTCTATATTATTTAAATATTCAACCCAAATAAATTGTACGATAAATTCTATAAATGATAAACATGAGAAAATAAATCCTTAATGCAAATAAGTGGTTAAGTTTATCACTTTAACTTTGAAAACTATTCCATTTGTTAAATGACCAATATTAACTTAATTAATTTAGGCCTACAAGGAAATAGTAAGTAAAAATTTGGGGGACTAGGCCTCTTGCTCACCCATTATCTTATGTACCATCTGCTCTATGAAGCAGGTAAAGATAGAGGTATAGCAGATTTGAAAATATAAAGGCAACAGACGATGACAATTGTAACTCAAATATTGGTACTGAATTAATATAAAGATAGAGGTATAGCAGATTTGAAAATATAAAGCCAGCAAGGTTGGGCGAAGTGGCGGTTGTTACATAAGCGAAGAGTTAGGGTACAACTAGTTGTGAAATAAAAGCAAGTGTATGTAACAAAAACAGTGACAAATTTGTAGTGATAGGCAATCTTCGCGGTGGCGAGTGGTTGTTTGGAAGCAGCAACTGTTTTGTGAATCTGATTGCAATGGCGTGGTTGATGGCGGTGGAGTCGAGCAGTGATGGTGAGGCTATTGGTGAAGTGACGCGTGGCCGATGCTATTCAGGTAGCTAGCTGGCGGTTGGGAAGCAGTGGCAAATTGCTGATTGGCCTAGATGGTGGAGGAACGAGTGGTTGTAGGTTGTGATGTTAACGCAGTGTAGCTGGGTTTATGGTTTGGAGGGAGAAAAAGACAATGTTGGGTCGGAATGGTTATTGGTTTAAATTGGGCTTGGTTTAGAATGCATTTTAGGTAGTGGGTCAGGTAAGTTATATGGGTAGATTAGTATTGGGCTTAGGTTGAGCAAGTTTGAGTGAACGGTTATTTGGGTTGGCTATATATATAGGTAATGGGCCTGTATATATTTGTATTGTGGGTGTGGACAGATGGTTTTGTGGTGTACGGGGTTTGGGCTGAAGGTTTTGATTTTGGTAGTGGGATATTGGCTGTTAGGTTGATTGTGGGTTATGCTAGAGGCTTCGATTGGGTTATGATTTTGTGGGTAAGTGTGGATTAAATATAATAATATCCCTTCTAATACTTCATCAGTTACATTAGGTGAGAATTATAGAGCCTATAAATGAGCTACATACTTCAACAAACAGAAAAGATGAAGAACTAAACCTCTACTATTTAATTCATCTACACCCATATCCCTTTTTAGTTTTTTTCAATCTCTTTTATTTCGGGTAGGCAAGTCATCCGTGTGGAGAAGGAAACAAAAAAGAATTGAACTCAAAATTTTGATGATAAAGGCTTGCTACCTCATCAATTTTTGTGACTGATGAGCTATTGAACCTAATTAATCCTGCCCCGACAAAGAATTTTGCAGAATAGAAGCCCAAAATCACGGCTACTGACATTCATAATCTCCCACTTTTACTTCCATGAATTTCTGAAAGTGTTCAGATTTTTAAAAGTTGAATCCGAAACAGCAGTAGTATCTTTCTGTCTCAGATTCTTAAACCAAGCAATTCTATTATTCAGCCCAGCCAACTTGTAAGTTATGAGGTTTTACATGGGTGGATTAAAACTGGTTGTGAAAATTATAATTTTAAAAAAGAAAAGCAAGGGGATGTTAAAACTCATTAGGGAAATCATGTGTATGTGGCAACTGGTTCCAGGTCGACATTTGTATGATTAACATGATTTCTTGACTGTGCACAAAATTTAATGCAGAGTCCTTGGGAAATCAATGTACAATTGCAATTTGATTTCATGCCTCTTGAAGCTTGGGTAAAATCTGGATAAAGATGGGTTCAACAAAAATATACTGAGCTATTTCTTCTTCAGTAGTTATAACTAGGCCAAAATAAGTCCCTTCTACTCCAATGATGGGCTAGGCAGACAATAGACCAGAGTTGACTCATATACTTCAAATAATGGAGGGCTAAGCCAAGCAATAATAAAGTTGATGTCTTTGCTTGAGAGGTACGCTATGGGATAGGCTAAATAAATCCACATAAGAATTATAATTTTTTCTATGTTGGTAAATTTTTCATCAGTATTAGAATTCTAATTCTAATGGTGAAACCAGCAGGTCTTTTGGTCTGACATGCCAATATGAAAGAAGACCTTGGGGTTGACACAAGCTCCAACTTGACGCTATGACCAAGCTTGTGCTTCAATACAGCTTAAACAACCAAGGTCAAAAGGATCCGTACGATCAAGAAAACTTAACAGAGAGCCAATATCAAGTTTTATAGGATCAAAATGATCATCAAGTTGACTCTAGGGTCAGTCTCGGTTTTCACCAAATTTTCAACAATCCAGAGTACTTGGTTCAAAAGGATCTCCAACTTTACAGCTATGGTCAATCACAAATTTCACCAAAATTACCAGTAACCCAGGATAAACATCTACCTTCTACCAAATTATGAGTAATCTATGCTATTCAAAATCACAACGTTCTGAACACCATGCTAGCCTTCAACTGAATCATTCATTGACCCACACTATTCAGGATCAAAGCGATCCTGATTCTAGGATCAATCTCGATTTTTAGCAGTCTCAACAACCTGGCTACTCAGGATCGAAACAGTCCTCAGCTGATTGCTAGGTTCAATCTTGTTTTCACCGTATTCTCAACGACTCAGGTCACTCAACATCCAAAATATTTCTAACTCTGTATTAGGGTCAATCTGGGTCTTCACTGAAATCATCAACTGCAAGGGCTACTCTGCTCATTTTCTATGACATAAATGATATATAACAGCTATGAATCATGTATATTAATATTTGAACTGAAATTATGTAATGTCTGGAGAACAATTATATATGCTTTTATCTAACACGCAATAAAAAATAAAAACGATTTAGAAGCTTTCCAACTTGATAAGGTGAATTCCCATTATCCTATGGTTGAATCATTTACTTTATATGTCCAATTCAGTAATATAATGAGTTCGCTTTCCAAAATTAAAGATTCAAACCATCAGATATGTCTTCACAATATCTTGATCACTTGGCCTTTTCAAATTATATTATTACTTATTTCTTAATCTATTCCACTTTGATAACGCTTTAGGGGGTAAATATTTGAATGTAAAATACTAGTAATCCCTTCAATATATAGGGGCACGTTTGGTAGAGCTTTTGAAAAGATGAAAGATGCTTTTGAGATTAAAAAGTTGCTTTCGAATATGTTCGGATAATTTTTTCAAAAATACCGTCTAGTTAAAAAAGCTTTTAGGGGAAGCTAGCCTAATGGCCGTTTGACATGACTTTTGACAAGTCAAAAACTGCTTCCAAGACTAAAAAACTCATTTTGATTATGTTTGGCTAATTTTGTAGAAGTGATTTGTGTGGCTAAAAGAATTTTGAAGAAACTGGCCTAAAGTAGCGGGAAGATCTTTACAAGCAGAAATGCGAAGGCAGAAGCCATGCCAAACGGGTAATAAGGTAGCTTCGTGAGAATGCTCTTCTACAGGCAAAATCTGAGGTCTAAGACAAGGAGATTAGGTGGAGACCCAAATTTATTCAAATGGACTTAAAGAATCAAAACTCCTTCAAATTTTTTACGTCAATTTAACGCATAAACACACATAATCACAACTCCGTCAAATTAGATATGAAAATGAACAATTAGGAGAAAGACAGAATCAACAGAAAAGGAAAGGCAATACATTCAGGACAACTGACCTTGCCACTGATGACTTGGTCAGCGAACTGGCAGATTTGCTCCAACGTATTTTCGATTTGCAGCTTCAAGAAAGCTTTCGGAGCGAGCTTAGGGTTCCTTAACCAATAGTGACCCACCATTCTGCCCTCGTCCGGGTTTGCAATCGCCCCCTTTTCCAATTCCTCCATGTCCTTGAACGCCTTCTGGAGTCTAGGCTCCATTTCCTGGAAGAACTCGTCCGTGAACCCAACACGGCTCACGTCCAAATAGAGGCCCAGCTCCTTGTGCTGGTACAGCCAGTCGACGTATCTCTTCCATAGCTCTCGAGGATCATTGTCGAGCTGGGGCTTCTTGATTGACTTCGGCACGACTTCGTTGGTGGGATTGGGGCTTGAGAGGGATGTCGGAGGAACCTCACGCGCCACTCGCTGCGGGCAGATTTTAGTAAACTTTCGAAATGGGGTCCTAGACGGAGTTGTTTGAAGGGTTTTGCGAGTGAGATTTTCGTCATTCAACCTCAAGGAATAGAGTCCTGAGATTGAAGAAGCCATGAGAATCCGTGCGAAGAGAACGAGAAGAGTTCGTGTTGAAGTTGGTTTAATGGGGGAGTAAAAATTGTGAAAGCATTCTCATTTTGGGAGAATTTCAATTCAGTCCTCAAGCACAGTCATTAACTCTATAAAATTTTGACAAGGAGGAGGGAATCATGTGATTATAGGTCAAGAATAATGATACTCGAGTTATATAATGGTTTAGTTCATGTCAAAAAGAGAATATAAAAGTTATTTTTTGTTTGGTTGAAAAAATTTTGATATAACCATATTTCACCACATTATGTGTATATGAATAATTATGTAGACTATTATGTATATTTAACACAAATCGACCAAGTATTGTATCTACTAGTATTGAAATATTATTTTTTTATTAAAGGTGTGTTTAATTCACATAAATTTGGAAGAATGTATTTTGGAATAGTAGATTGATAGAGAATGTGATTGATAGAGAATGTGCTGTTGAAAAAGAAGGAAAAGTTATTGAAGTGATGAAAAATATTATTTTATTGAAGAATTTGTGGTTGAAAATGAGTAGAAGAATGATAATGAAAATTTTAATATAGAACAAACAGGGGCTAAGTTGTATAATTGTTAACTAAAAAAAGAGTGTGTATTTATACTAAATTATCACGTAATTTTGATAAAAATATAATTCGCTTAAAATCTGTTGATATGTATGAATAATATTACTCACTTCAAATTTTTTTGACACGGATGAAAGTATAAATTAGAAGATCATGAAATGATTTAGCGAAGATGTGAATTATTTTTGTTATTAGAAGGAAATGGAAATAAGAAAGGTTGGAGATTGATGTACTCTTTGTTAAACGTTCATAATCAACTTGATTTTATAGCAATAGGTCGAGGACTAATAATGACATTTATACTTGAAATATTGATGGATGATGGTTTGTTTTTTAATTTTCATTGTTTTTATACTGTGGGTTTGTTTAAGCACATGGAAACAGCCAGTGGGATGGATTTGCGTTTTTGTGGGGCCAGATTGATTGGTTGGTGATGGTTGGTTAAGTGGATATATATTTGTTCGGAAAAAATTGCACATGCCGTCACCAAAGTATACTGCTTTGTCGTGCTCCATTTCCTTTTTTTATCACATTCATATTTCCAAAAAATTAGTGTATGTTCTATTTACCATTTTCAAATCGTTTTCTGTTTTCGATTTTTCAAAACAGTAAAAATTTATAAAGAAAACGCGTTTTTAAAAATAAGTTAAAAATTTATAAAGAAAACTTAAAACAACAAATTTATCGTTTTGGGTGTTTTCAGTTATAATCAAATCAAAATTTTTCAAAACTCGTTTTGGGTATTTTAAAAACAATTTTTCATCCCAAAAAGAATACATTTTCAACAATCACAAAATGGACAATCAAAACACAAAATTCAAAACACAAGCTGAAACGCAAAGAAAACATGTAATTTTTGGTTTTTGGTACATTTAAGTCCTTTTAAATTGAAACTGAAAATCATGTCCAGTGCACGTGACCAATTTTTCTAAGGGCATTTTTGTGGATTCTTTTTATTACTTTTAAATAAAAGAAAAAGAGTAAGAAACTAGAGGAAAAGCTTTCAAATCGCCCAAAACCTCCATACATCAACCTCTGGTTCAAGTGAAATGGGGAAGGAGAAATCTCCTATTTTGCTTAAATCGAAGGGAAATGCCTGACATTAGGGAATTTGCCACTTGGTCATCGTCTCAAATTTTATGTTGGAAGGAGCAATTGTGGGGGTGTTGGGATGGGGATGACCAAGATTCAAGTTGCTGGTGGAGGCATCGGTGGCAGTGTGGGCAAGATATTTTTTTACATTTTCTATTTTTCTTTTTAGAATTATTTGATAAATATAGACTTGAGTATACCATATTAAAGAGAGTCAAATGCACGTGAGGTGACATTTGACATAAAATATAAAAGTTTTGGAGTAAATATGTTGTAATTCAATCTTGTTTAGAAGATTGGTATACATGAGAATTCTAGAAATGGAAATCAACTGTTCATGCCCAATTGTGAGACTAAATACAAACTAGAATCAATAGGTTCCGACCGCCTCTGAGTGGGTTCCTTAAAAATATAAGAATATATTAAATTGCTCAATATTTTGAACCACTTTTTTTTTTTTAATAATTAACACTGTATCAGATTATGTCTAATTTATGCAAATGGAGATTCTTAACAATTGGTAATGGAACATGCTAATGATGTTGCTATTATCCTCAATGCAACTAATCATGTTTTTTGATAAAAAAAATAAGTGTTTATGTATTAAAATTGAACGTAAACATATGACTAATGAAGTGAAAATTTATTATTTGATTTTTTTTGTCTTTATGCTAATGTTAATATAATAATATAGGAGAAGATAATCATTATGTAAGACGACATGTAAAATAAAAGTAATGTTAAAAGAATCGTTGCTTTCTATAGGACCAATTGATTCTGGCTATTTTTTCATCTAATAGGATGGTTTGGAGTTTGAATGCGATAAAAATTTGAATGAGGGTCCAAGTGCAACAAGTGCTAAAGTTTGGAGACCTAACTGAACATTTCTTTATTCACAGCTAAACGTGCGTTGCACGTTATTTTGAAATGCTTTATAAACATTGTAAAAATGATA
>CAIGRP010112488.1:0-28228 GCA_903798385.1 Fraxinus cuspidata
GCTCATCTTCATCAAAATCGGGAATGTAAAAATCTGGGGGTACCTAATAAAAATAAAAAATAAAAAAATCAGCGAGTTTCATTTAACACAAATAGAAAAATAGATGCAGTGGTAGATATCCTCCATCAACCCATGGACCAATCATTAGTCTTAGACAAGTCAAAATAATATAAGGTACAAACCACCAATCAGAAATCAACTATTTTTAAGCCCCTGACGATTGTTCAATAGCATTACTCATGAATATTATTGTTAATACACATGTTTTTCAACACAGTTAAATTAAGGAAAAATTGCAAAATTTGGATGGAGGTTGGAGCCCGTATCAAGTTCGTCCCTAACCTTTAAAAAAAAAAAAAAATTTAGTCCTTGAACCTTTTCTGTGTCATTGTTGCAGAAGTATCTCCATTGATGAAAACTGCCTATTTATTTTTGAAAAGATGATCGTAGACTTCTAAATGAAACGAAAAATAAAATTGGAGGACGTTTATTACTTTTCCTTTTTTCTATTCCCTATTTCTTATTTTATTTGTTTCTTATTAAAATTATTGTGTTTTTATCCATTTCACCCTTCACGATACTTGCACATGCAATTCTAATAGCAAGGTGAATTGAAACTGGGACTATTAGAGCAACAAAAGTAAAAGAACAAGGATTTAAGTGCTCCAAATCAAAGGCTAGAGCCCAACTTGCTACAGAGGTTATTGGTTTGAATTTCTGCAATTTTTTCCCTCGTAATAATAAATAGGAAATCAACAGAAGCACTCTTTTTAGCACAATCATAAATCTAATTCTTTGCAGTAGCTTATTTTGCACGCTATGTAGAACATAACTTCCTGCATACACGGAAACAATACTAGTTTGGACTTGAATATTTCCTGTGTTCTGCTTACCTCTTGCAACTGTACACTAGGGGAATGTTGGATGGAGCGAAGATTTTCATGCACTTGCTGCCTGATTGAGTTAAGATACGATCTGCTATTCAAATTCTCCTGCTCGATCAACAAAATTATTAGACGTGGAAATTAAACTTTGTTTGCTGCTTATCAGCAGCTAGCTAAAACACGTTAACAGAACCAACAAATTCAACTAAGTTTGACAGTGTTCAGTCAACAGATAACACAACATCACCATTATAATTATACAAGCACAGATAATTAGCTGATGTATATTGATATTACAGCAAGTAGCAGCAAATGGGGCATGAGTAGAGGATACACAAAAAGTTTCACATACCATGGGCCCACTCGGAATTTTCAATGAATAATCGGGAGCAAAATATTTGATGTACTCATTTTCTGGTATCTCTGCAAGACAAAGATATATAATACTTAGGATGTAGGACTACGCTAGCTTCATTCTGCAGTAATGGAAAAGATATAGACGGATTTTGCTAACTTCTGCTCCTGGATACATGGTGAAAAGGCATGCTTAATAGCAGAATTGTTAAGAGCATATCTGACTATGCTTATGAATTCTACTTATAAGTAAATTAATAAGGTTTAAACCAAATAATTTTTTATTGGATAAAGTTGAAAAAAATTACTTATTTTAACAAGTAACTGAAATTCACATGACTTTTTTTACGACTAAAAAGTTGCTTTTCCTTTTTTGAGCTTAGCCAAACATGCACTAAGCAAATTATACCAAAAAACATCGTATCTGATGTCACCAAAAAGAAGAAAAGATCAATAATCTGAAATGGACATAGAGGAAGATATTAATGAAGGTGATTATAGCTAACAAATCATATATATCAGAAAACTGTAATGGGAGACAGAGCATTCCCAGGAGACAGGTGCATCAGCGTACCATCAGGAAGCTCTGCATCTAAAAGAATTCCAGTCTCTACAGTCCAACATCTAGCCACGTTCTCTTTAGTGTATCCCCCACCTCCAGTAACCTGCAAGAAGAAAACACCTTTCAACAGGTCATAACTCGGAACTGCATAACTGGGCATTTCTTAATTTGTTTTGAATATAAGCTTACCAGCAGGGGCAAATTCAAATTCTTCACCAACCTAACACAAGCTGCATGCCCTGCAGGAAAAATCCAATGATAACGTAAGCAAATATTATGAAAAGCAGCCAATTTGGTGATGAAGTTGATGAATGAGAATAGCATATGGTAGAATGAAGAGTGACAGCCAACAAAATGGGAAAGGAACAACAAATGTTACAACTACAAGCAAAATAACACCATCAATGGAAAGGTTGAAGCAGCCCAAACGGTCGCCAGCAAGTGAATCTGCTCCACATTGGAGAACAATTGCCCCCGGTTGATAGGTTTCAACAACCTTCGTAATAACCTGTATAATCACCTCACAACCTTAAACCATCAAATCTGAACAAGAAACGTGTCAGAACAAGCGCCAAGTGTCAATTCAGGAAAACTTACTAACTTAAAGAGACGGTAGAAACTGGCGTCATCTATTCCATCCTTGAGAGGAACATTTATGGCATAAAATTTGCCTTCTCTTTCTCCTACATCCTTCAAAATTAAATCAACACAAGGATAAAAATCCTTTGTAATCAGATTAAGATGGAGTCTTAGAATAGTTTGAAAGCTTACTCAAGATTTTTTTACAGATTTCAAGGCCTATCACGAATCACCACCCAGTTTCAATTAGGGAAAATATTAAATTTGAAATAACATGTAATCGTCTATGTTATATTTGCGTAACACCAATCCAGTGAGTTGAAGAAACACGGGATGAATATTTATTCTATGACTTGCAATAGGCTAGTGATTTTCTGGAATCTAAGGAAAACATGAAATAAATAATTATCGGGGAAAATAACTTTCAAAGATGCCAAAAGTAAATTGCCTCATGGTAGAGACAAAAGCATCCTTTATGAAGAGAATTTTTAAATATGGTAGCAGCACTGGAATCTGGCTTCCTGCCCTGAATAATATTCCGGGACCAAAACGAACTCACGAGTGATTCTCAAAGCTAGTTTTCTTGACAGCAGACAGTTTTAGTTATAACTCAGAAAAAGCCATTTCATTATTCTGTCAACAAGCTTGGACAAGCACATTAAAGCTGTTTACAGTAATGGAAACAAAATACACATAAAACACACTGTGGAAATGTTAGAGATATCTGCATTCAGTATATATAGGTCTTAGGGTTAGTCACCAGATTTAAAATACAGTAAAAGATAGACTTGTCGCACAACTGCATATATCTCTACAAATCCTTTTCACGACAGATTCTCCTCTCATTATTCATCAAACCACTCTTTCCGCGAGCACTTCACAGAGAGTCGAAGCAGTTTCTTTTAAAGTGATGGAAGCCAGAATTTGATTCAGGAGTAAGTGCAGGAGCAATTTTTTGCGAGGGTAAACGTGACCTCAAAAGAATTTGATGCTGCAACACTGATGAACTAAGAGCACAATTACCATATAAATATAAGACTGTCAAGTTATTCAAACTCAGTCATTGTTCCATATAATGAACCATTCAATCATTGAGTGTAATGAACCCTAGGAAACTAATCTATAAAAATAATGTCACATCTCCACATTTCCAATCAAGAGAAGTGAAAATGACAGTTATGAAAAGGAGAGATGGTAGCAGAAGTACCTTGAGATCACCCGTGCCTGGAAAGAACATATCCCCATACTTGTGGAAACTAACAGTCATCACCCTGCCAGATCAAACCTACCAATTTAATTAATATTGGAGTAAGTTCTACTCAATACTAGATTTCTCATAAATTTCCTAAAACATCTTTCAGGAGCAAGTCATGTTCCATTGGTACACCTATTTCCAAGGAATACAAGCATTATAGAGAGACTAAAATGATCCAATACTCAGTACAATTCAATTATCACTAGTTAACTCTAAAAGTAAATAAAAAAATTTAGCCTGGCAAAGGTCACCTATGTGTTCAGGCCAAGTTGAAACTACTGCTAACAATTAACGGTTTGAGTTCAACAATATCAATCTAGAACCAGTACGACACTAAACCAATTTCAGGAATGAGATATCTGTGAGCAGATAAGGAATGGGATATCTGCTCACATATAAAATTCCATTCCAAAACAGACAAAAATCGTATTGGGAATAATTGCAAACATAAGAGTAGGACTAGATAAATAAAGTAAATTTCCAAATTAACCGTCTGTCTAGGAAAGTTCTATCACCAGACTGACTTTTGTATGATCCAGAATCAATAATAAGCCAAGTGACTTTACCCTTGCCTGACCAATTTACAAGGCCAGTGTCCTTTAACTCGCTCTTTGATTGTTGGCTCAAAAAATCCAGTCTCAGAAAGAATTTCAATTCTATCAAACCGTTTGGATGGCAAAAACATCAAATCAAATGCAACAAAAGGAAAAATAAGATTTGAAAGAAAAACAGACGAGGAGAAGAACTATTTAAAGAAAAATATCATATCTGTTTCGAGTTATCTAGGAAACCAGAAAAGAATAGATCGGGCATGTTTGGAACTTACGTTTCATAAATTTAAATTTCCCGAGCATCTTAAAAGAGCACCAAAATTAACATTTCGATTCAAGTAAAAAAAAAAAAAAACTCTCTTTGAAAAATGTGAAAAAAAAAAAAACCATGTTCTTTGACAAACTGACAATAGATCTCTCTGAAATGTCACTTGTATTATCAACACAAAAGAAGTAAAAGCCAACTAAAAACACTAAATAAATTTAACGAGTAAACCAACTGCTAAACAGGAAATTAACTTTGAGATGGCCGTATGATAGAAGCTATTTATCTGATTATCAAAACTATGTTAAATTAATGACCAGCATCAAAAGTTAACAGGCTGCATATTATATGTTTTTTTAATACCTATCAGTGAAATAGAAGGCTTCTTCCACACCATCACCATGATGCACATCAATGTCAATGTACAGAACACGGGCATGATGCTTCAAAAGCTCCAAAATGCCCAAAACTAAGTCATTAACATAACAAAATCCAGATGCTTCACACTTTTTGGCATGGTGCAATCCACCTGCCCAATTTATTGCAATGTCACAAAGCTGGTTATTCAATCTGCGTGCAGCATCTGTGAGTAAATATTATGTTAAGGTTAGTAAATGTAAGTCAAACTTTCATGACAGAACTGTTAAGATGTGATTTTTACCTATCGTTCCACCAGCATAAATTTGGCAGAACTCGAACAGATTCTCAAAAACAGGACAATCTTCTCCAAGATTATCTAATAAAGAAAGAACGATTAGTAGAAATTTACACTGCTCCAATTATACTAAAACAAAGGTAATGGGAAAACAAAAATCATGTATAAGATTCATACATTTGTATAGCAAACAAAACTTTGATAAATGTTTTGAGTATCAATTACATACAAATTATCTGCACGTTACAGTTGCTTGAATTGTTTTCATGATAGGAACGTCTTTACTAAATCAACAATCCAAAATCTAAATTTGAAGACTTCTCATAACCTTTAACCAGTTTCTTCTAATGACTTCTAAAACCTTCGTAGAATCTTGTCATCCAATCTATATATAAACCCAAATTGACCAAACGCAATCAAAAAATCCATATCAGATGCCTCAAAATTCATAAATTACATATGATTTCTAATACAAGCCTTGTAGGGAAACTACATTTCATCAACTAATTACAGACATCGAAAATCTTTCAATAGTTATCAAAATACTAATAACATCGCTAATAAGGTCCAGCTACATCATTGACAGACTCCTACAGATATAAATCTCATTTTTCAGTAGTCATTCATCCTTCAAAACCCTAATTTCAACTTTATAAATTTCATCAGAAAATAAAAAAATTAAATTCCTAACTAACCCATAAAACAAAATGCCTTTTCACAATCATAAAACAGAACAGATTAACATTAAACTTAATCACTCCTTACATTTCACCATCTCATTCGAGAACAAAACCTGCGTGTCGGGCGTTATTCGATTTAGAAACTCCACATAATCCGCAGAATGGAACTGCGCTAGCTCCACTGGGTATGCCTTATGGGGCCTCTAAATTCCACAAAATTATCAAAAAAAAATCCACAAAAAATAAAAAAATACGAATAATCAATCAAAGGAATAAAATTTACGGACATAAATTTCCATCTTGTTGTGTAGCTCGTAAGAGAGAACCAAATGATGAGTCATACATAACCGGTGCGGTTTCATTGGGTGACTCGGCCCGAAGTACACGTTCCCCACATCCCCTGCAATACGATTTCTCTACAATTATTACAGTTACCACACATATACTTAGAAACACAAGACACAAAATTGAAGAAGAAATGGAAAGAACAGTCGAACCGTCATAAAAGTAGGCGATTTTGTCCTTGCTCCGCATTTTAGAGGGAAGGAGGAAGAAAATTGCTGCTCAGAAAAATTTTCCGGTGCTTAGTGTCCCGTTTTATCGCCTACTGCATTTGCAGCTACAATTTTCCAACTAAAATTGCGTTCAGCGTTTGGACACTGGTTATGTTCGCTTGTCAAGCTGTATTCGGAGGTTTATGTCCGTGGCCTGTTTGGTGCCTCTGTGGTAATTGGGGAGGAAACACGAATATGAGGTTAAATCCACCCATGCTCATTCAACTTTATAGTATTTTCATCATCTCCCAATTTAATTTAATTTTATCAATGACCATTCAACTCATCGTAATCATCCAATTTCACAATAATCATTCAATTTCATATAACGTTTCATCTTTACCACCTAATTTCATAGAATATTTCACTATCACCACTTAATCTCATTTCATCATTTTCACTAATTTTAAAATGGATAAAACAATAATTTTGTATTTTATATATATATAATAAATTTTAAAAAAACAAAAATAGAAGTTTTTTTTTTAAAATTTTAATAACGTTTATTTTAAAATAAGTTTTTATTTTATTTTCTAAAGGAACTATTTTTTAAATAACTTTTTATTTTATTTTATTTTTCTAACTTTTTTTAAAAAATAAATTATTATTTTATTTTATAAACTTTTTTAAAACAAGTTTTTATTTATTTTATTTTCATAAGTAACTTTTTTTAAATTAATTTTTAATTAATTTTATTTTTCTAAGTAACTTTTTTTTTTAAAAAATAAGTTTTTATTTTAATTTTTTTTAAAAAAATTATTTTATATATATAATGCAAAGTTAGCCCATGTTTGGTTCAGATTAAAATCTGATCTTAATTCAAATCAAAGTCAAACAATCAATATTAACCACATCTTTCATGGACCCCACAACTTTTCAACCACATATTTCAAAAACTTATATCAAAATCTACTTAAAATCTAATTTTAATCTCTACTTGTTTTACCCAATTTTAAAATTAATGAAAATGGTGAAAAAAAGTTGTGTGGATATGGTGAAATGTTACATGAAATTGAATGATCATGATGAAACGTTATATGAAATTGAGTAGCCATACTGAAATAAAATCAAATTGGGTAAATATAGTGACACTAAGTATAAAGTTGGGTGACCATGATGAAACAAAATCAAATTTGACGACTATGATGACACCACGTATAAAGTTGGGTGATCATTGATGAATTTTAACCCTACGAATATGTTATCTCTTCCAATTATTTTTAGTTTATGTTTTTAAATTTTATCAAATGGAAAAACGAGGCAAGAAATGAAGATATTTTAATTTCATCTTATCCCGCCTCCCAAAAAGCCCTACGATGGGGATACTTTGGCTCCACAGGCTGTCGTCATCCCTACGCAGTATGGTATCAAGAAACAAACAAAATAAAAGAATATAGTTGACATATCTTGGAGGCGTGTTTACTAAATGGTTTGGACAGTGCGAAAAATCTTATCTACTACGATTTCTATCTCATCTAGCATTGCTTATTGAAAATGTACTCAACAAGATCGAATAGTTTCACAAGGACGCTTCCCTCAAATTTTTGCTTGCGCATATCAAAACAAAGAAAACCCAGCAAGTCGTTGGGTTGATCTCATTTGATTAGTTTTTCTTCATCATATTTGAATCTTACATTTGGCTCAATTTTATAAATTACGTTCAATGCTAAAGAGTTGTCTTTCGTTGATCCATATAGAAAACGCACGTCGGTTCATAACCAGGATGCACTCATCCAAGAAATGGTTTAGGCATCACATGCTCTAGAATATCATTTTAGAGAGAGAAAATCATCTAGAAAAGCTTCAAAATTATTAGTATTATTCTGCATTTTAACTCCAATTAATTGATCGTTCAACTGTAGCAATTCATTTATGCGAGCACAGCAAGAAAAACAATAAGGTCCCATAAATCGTTACAGACTTGTTGATGAAATCTCGTTGTTGACCAAAAGTGAACACTTATTTCACAAACTACCAACGGAAGCTCGATAAGATTTATTCCACACACAAATTCTTTCTTTTACCAATTCTAAATAAAAATCATAACATAGTTCAGCTGTACTCCCAAGAAAACAGAACAGAAAAGGCATGGCCTCATGTCATTGACGACGGAACGTACATTCATTCGTCAACATGTTTGCAATTTATCAATTATTAGCAAAGAAAAGGTAGATAAGTCGAGCAAAAACCAATCTTGAAAACACATGCTTAAAAAATTGAGTTCCTAAGAGGACACTCATTCAATGGAATCCATCTTCTTATTCCTTCTTTCCAATCCCGTGAGACATGTTATAGATCCCCCTCCCCTGGAGAACAATCATCAGAAACAGTCAAGGGTCAAACTCGACTGTAGATGAAAATGGCCAAAATGATTAGAAGAGTAAAAAGGAACTCACAATTAGAAATAGCGAACTACCAGCCAAAGCCAGAGGAATTGCAACTGAGGTGATCTTATCAAAAGGTCCTTTCAGATATGTATGCTTGTGAATGCTCTGAAATAACTTTTGCTTCTCAAAGAGGACTTCTCTTGGCCTAAAGGGTGCTTCAGACATCCTGCATTATTTAATTATTTTGCAACATTCTCTACCAATAAATTTGCAAAAAATCTATAACCATAACTTCTCGATAACACATAATGCAAGCAATTTAAAGATACTTGTCATAAATCGTAATGATATCCAAACAAATTAAACTCCATGACAATAAACAACTGACAAACAGGTGATTAAATTTCCTTTTTTTTTTTGGCCAAAAGATGACCGCTGCTTAACTGAGGGGTTTGGTCAGTACCACAGTAGATAGAAAAAAGGGTGACAAGAACACCTATTATAGTCTTCCATAACACAGTATACGAACACAACTAATGTCCAATATCAACAACCTGTAATTCAATGATAGAACATAATCTCTTCTCAAACAGTTGTATTGCAGCAGCACGAATATCTAGCAAGCAAACATAATCTTTAATATCAAGCTGGGTTCTTCTAGCTGGCTGAAGTCTTTGCTTTAAGTAATGACACCTATCATGTTAGCTTTCTCAGCGAACACTGAAAATATTCTCATTTAGGGTAGTTGAAAAGGAAAAAACTAATTGTTCACTATTGCCAAATAAAAATTAAAATGGTCTACAAATATACGAATGAGATCTATTCCTTCAGCCAGTTCATAAAAGTTCACATATAAAGAAAAAAAGAGAAAGAAAAGTGGAAAAAAAGCCCGAAAATGAATCTTCCTCTTCTACCCAGTGAAGAATAAAATTAGAATATGTCTCAAACACGATTAAACACCATAAAAGATTAAAAGAGAATAATATAAAAAGCTTCTTAAAGTTTTACCTTAATTGCCCTAGCTCTTTTCACTCATATTTTCACCATAAATTATTACATCATACATTCTCGCTGGTGTTTTTCTATCATAATTGAAATCCGGGGTCTAGACACAGCCTTAAATCAATGTTTCATTACGAAGTTCGGTGTATGAATATACACACAATTTATAAAAAAATACAGATTCTCATCTACACAACCATTTCATATATATACGACCAAACCATCCTCCACGAAAGCTCAGATTTGGTTTTCAACTATAAATTATATTACATCATACATTCTAGCAGGTATTGTTCTATCCTAATTGAAATCTGGGGTGCCAACACAGCCTTATAGCGAAATTTCATTACGAAGTTGGGTGAATGTATTTACATACACATTTTCATCTACACAACACCATTATCATATATATAAAACATCCTCCACGAAAGCTCAGATTTGGCCTTCCACTTTAAATTATTACATCATACATTCTTGTGGGTATTGTTCTATCCTAATTGAAATCCGGGGTCCATACACAGCCTTGAATCAACATTTAATAACGAAGTTTGGTGTATACACACACAATACACACACACACACACACACACACAGAGACACACACACACAACCGTTATATACGACCCAACCATCCTCCACGAAAGCTCAGATTTCGTCTCAATAATCCAAATCCTGGATTTGAGATTTAACAACCCTCAACATGCAAATAATACGCATAAGCACAAAAACATACATGATTACATAATCAGGAGAAAATAAAAAACAAAAAATTAATGAAAACACAGATCCGGATCTTATAGGACAGAAACATCACAGAAAATACAGGTTCAAATCATTTAAAGTCCATTGACAATAAAAAACCTAGATATAAGAAATTGATATTGATAGAAACAAAGATAAAAATAAAAAATCAGGATTTGAGAGAAAAAAAAGATTTACCTGATTGAGCGAGAGTTGAAAAGGCACAACCGATAGAGATGCTGTAACTGGAGAAGATTAAGGAGTACGAGCAAGGAAAAAGAATTGAGAAGGAGAAGAAATCGAAAGGGACAGAGAAGAATTCGGAGTTTCGGATACGATCCGGTCAATTTTATTTGGGTTTTTTTGTCACTCTTAAAATTAGGATTTTTTTTGAAAATTTAGTTAAAAAGTATGTTTGAAGTAAAAAATGTTATGTAAAATAATTGTTACGTTTTTATTGAAAAGTGACACGATGTCACACTTTATTAAAAAAAAGTGATATTATGTTCTTTTTAATAAAAAAAAGGACTTACAACGTCGATTTTATTAGAAAATAATGTTTATCATTCGAAACAATAATAAAAATTTCAAGAAAGTGACAAAAAAAGTAAAAAAAATACTGTGTTATGTCACTTTTTTTTAATTAAAAATTGACACAATATCACATTTTATTTTTTAAAAAAAGTAACGCAATGTCACTTTTTTAAATTAAGTGCCATTTTTTTTATATAAATATGACACGCAATGTAACTTTTATTAAATAGTGATATTTGTCATTCAAAAAAATGAGAGTGCTTAATTAAATAAGGATATAAATATGTAGTCATTTGTGCATACAAGAGCCATGCCAACACTTTTTTAAGTATGCAGTTTTCACTATATTAGTGGGGTAAACGTGTGTTGCACGTTAATTGAATGATGTTAATAATAGATGTGTAACAAAATAGAGAATAAGTCTCGACATACAAATACAAACAAATTTGAAGATTTTTATGCAATCCATTATCTTGATTCAACTTTGAAAATATGAAAAATTGTAATAAAAGAAAATATATCTCACTATTAAAAAAAAAAAAAACCTCCGTGCACGTCGGAGGAATTATTATTATTTTTTTAATCACCTCCCAACATTTACCGGTCTCCATCCTTCTTCGAATGAAAATTTGATCTATCTAATCCCCGAGTCTCTTTCCATAGATAAAATAATAAAATCAACAAAGCCCACCGTCTTGTAGTTTTAGAAATATCGATCCCATAAACTTTGAATGAAAGATTATAGCCTAAATGAAAGGTAAAGCACTAGACAGCAAAATTTGCAATAAAATATGAATAAGAACAAAAAAATTGCGATTATAATGAGTAAATGAGACAGAAAAACAAAAATGAATAATATAATTGATAGTAAAACAAGAAATGCTCAATCTATAGAAACTTACAAAGTCACCCCCGACCAATCCCGAGGGTAAGCCAGCTTAACAAAAGTCTTGCCCCAACTATTCTTCAGAGAACCATATATAATCGATATTCTATCTCTGTTAAACGAAAATTTTTTGACAAAATTAAAACTAGCATATAGAGAGAAGAACGTAGGGAGAAAAAAATTCAAAAGATAGAAGAAGAAATTAGAAATCTTACACGTCACTGTGGGAGAATGTGGGGAATGGAGGAATAAAGATGTATGGTTGGTTAAGTGGAAAAATGGAGAAAGATGACGGAGAGTTGCGTGTGTGGGGGAAATGTTGATGGGCAAAAAAAAAAAAAACTGAAATATGTTGACGATGGGAAATCACGACACGTGACGTCCAATTCTTTGGCTCTTTTATATTGTAAATAGTGAGGATGAACGTGCGTTGCATGTTAGTTGTTTAATGTTAAAATTTAGTGTATACAAATTTTATAGAAATTAATTTGTAAATGTGAAAGTTGTTCATGCGCACGTTGGATGCTATAAGAAGGTAAATGCAAAAGTTTACAACGACAGGGTAGAAATCGGACATTCCATTGTTTCCACATTCTACAGCATTCAGTATAACAAGTAACCATTAAGTAAAAATCAGAAAAATGTCATATATAAAAGACAAATTAACAGGTTGTTTTTGAACTATATTATTTTGATATTCAGGAGGGTGTTGCACAACTCTATAATACATTTCCTCTATGTTTCATATCAGCACACATTTGACAATTTGGAAAGCTAGCATTCAAGAAGACACATATACTTATTTCTCATTATTCTTCAAGTATTTGATACAGATGCAATCGTTCAAAATTTTGTAAGAATATTTATGTTCAAAATTTCTTCGAACAATATTTATGTCCAAAATTTCTTTGTACATATCAAATAAAAAAGACAATTCAAGAAGTGATTAATTCGTCAAAATTCTTCTGGAGTTCATCTAGAACTTGTATAGTCCAGCTAAGGATATTCTTTTGTTATGTAGACATGTCATTTGCTTGTTATTTTCTTAGTCTGATTCACAACAGAACGAGATATATGGTCACCAGTCTCTCCATATGTAGAGTTTGAATTTGATATAACTTTATTTGGTGACCAAATTTTCATTTTTTTCCATATATATCATTATATAATGATATGATTAATGTTGACGTGAAATTGAGAAGTTTTTTTTATCCTTAGGTAAGAATAAAGAATCGCGCACAATAGCATAGGACAACTCAAAAATGCTGGGATTTTTAGTTTTTACCTGAGAATAAATTATCAGTCATTCTCACTCTTATCTTTTTCACAGAGATTATCATACAGTTTCTGACACTTTTTATTCTTCTAGCCATAGGGACTTGAGAATGGAACAAAAAATAGGGCAGGATTAAATATATGACAGGGTTATTCGATATTGTAATTATCGTTGATCAGCAAGAAGAATATACGGCCTTGCGAGAGTGTATCACTTTGGGAATTCCAACAATTTGTTTAATCGATACAAATTGTGACCCTGATCTTGCAGATATTTTGATTCCAGCGAATGATGACGCTATATCTTCAATCCGCTTAATTCTTANTCATTTCCATCTCCTCTTTCCATTGATTGAAAAGCTCAGATTTCCAACAACATTGTTTATAATTGTAGCTCCATGTATGGGAGGATTTGAGTACATAGGCCGTGCAAGTCTTTTGAGTTGGCTCTTTATCCTGGAAAATGAATAATCTGATTTGCATGCATAAACTTAATAATATTACATAATCTCATTTCACAGATTTTAGGGAATTGATAGTTATTGCACAGATATGATTATTCATTAACTTTAGGACGAAGGAGGTTGTAGGAAGTATTCATTATAGCAAATATTCTCTGCAATCTTTCGTCGGTATATAATCATCCTATCCGAAGAAACTGTTTCGATTGGATGTCCAAAAATAAAGCACTCTATGTATTTCAGCAAAAAAATTGCACAATTCGGCCTGTTGACAAAGTTTCATGTCAGAAATTACTATCATAAATATAAAATTGTAGTAAAGAGAAAATAAAAAACTTTAGTGAAGAGTTTTTAATTTAAATACTCACACATTGTTTGCACAAGGCAAGTAAGGTATGATGATGTCTAATTCCATCCGTCTATTTTTATTTTTCCTGATATTTCGGTTGATGGAAAACTCTGAGGTAGACATTAACAAAGATTAGACTACATTTAGTACCGCATCTGCATGTGCCGTGACTTGCTGTGGCGTATGAGTACTGTAGCTACAATCATATATTTGAAATTTTCATTCACAGAAATTCACAAGAAAGAGGTACCAATTGTTGCCTAGATATGAACATGAAATCAATAGATGATTACATGCTATCCATGGACAACCAGCTATTGGTAAATCATCATTCACGTATTGTTCTAAAAGAATAACATCCATTAGTTGTTTACGCGTAGTTCATTCTTTCATGCTTTGTTGCATCATTATTTGTAGAGTACATTCAGCTTCAAATCCAAAATCTAAAATTGTGTAGTCCTTTGAAACAAAGCTGCAACCGTCTTTGATACGCCACCTCAACAGTTTTAACTCCCAGTCAAGACTCTAATAATAGAATAAATAAAATGTAAATATAAAATATAAATTGAGTATCAAGATTCTAATAGAATAAATAAAATGTAAATAAAATGTCTTAACTATGTAAATGAATTTATTATGATGAATTATGATGAATGAAGTTTACTAACTGAAGTAGTTACATCTTGTGTTGTATCCGTTATAGCTTTCAATGTGTCTCTTTTGATTAGATTGCCACCTCCATCGTTCCAAAGTGCACTACACAACATAATTGAAAATAGTTTTAAATAAATAGAAGTAAAATAATATTTAACTTCATTAGATTGTTTATTTGGATGGATTTGCTAGTACCCAATATCTAATTATTGTGTATCTCCCCATAGGGTAGTCTTCTAGAGGATAACCCGAATACTTTATCTTCTTTCCTTTACCTTTTTTTTTTCTCTTTTCGACCTTTCAATGTTTTGAATTTGTTGAGATGTAGAAGAATGTTTTAGAAATGGACTTGTATCTACATGATGAGCTGGACTTTTATTGATAGGAACATCTTGTTGTTGGATGGAAGCTATAATAGCTTTCATATTTGATTCCCAGTTTGACAATCTATCTAGTACACTGTTATTTTGTCCATCGATATAAGATTTCATTGAAGTCAAACTTGCATCCATGTAATTCTACACGCTAGACTGCATGTCTTGATATTGTTGTTGCTGCCACTGTTGTTGTTGAGAAAGCAGTCCTGATGCCATTTCTGTTGTTCTTCAAACAATTATTTTTTATTTTGAGCAATGCTTGTTTTCAAGTTGTTGCATAAATTTGATACATTTGATATTACATGCTGCCTATGTATGTTGAACATCTCTTCCATTTCTTATCTGGTGACATAATTTGTTGAGCCAATAGAAGAAGTAGAACTGGGGCCAGCTCCAGCTCCAGCTCCAACTTAAGTATATGTCATAGGAGGATCATAAATGTTATGTGGTATTTGTTGTGGCAGAATCTTCATCTCTCTAATATGTCATCCAGTACATTATGTGAATTGTCATGCGGTAATGACAAACTTGTATACCACAGTGTTTGTAACTCTTCTTCAGTAGGCTGCAGAACTGCAATAACTTGAATCTATAATTGCAACATTTAAATGATTTCTTATGATTATTTAGTTTTAGGAGGGAAAAAATTATAATTAATTGCATTTACCAAGATATAATAAAAAAACTAAAATTATCTCTTCGTTATCCAAACATTCCCTAACCGTTTTCTCTGTTAAAAATTTATTCGGAAATCTATGCATTCTTGGACAATGCAATGTTTTGTATCTACGATGTCCAAATTTCTGCCCAATATGTGGAAAAGTCTCATAAATCCAATACTAAAATGTCATTAAATATACAGATTAGATACTCTCTCTATATATATATATATATATAGAGAGAGAGAGAGAGAGAGATTGGTGCAAAAAAAAAAAAAATAGAAGAATACCTGGAATGCAAGTGGATACCCATGCAATGCATATTTACATTCATTTTGTTGATTTTGCTCCAGCCTCCGTGCTCTTGAAACATGGGATTTTCGCAGTGAGTTTTACATAACAAAATATGCACTACGACCCGTGGATATTGAAGGAAGTTATTAAATTGTTCAACCATGTCTAGAGTTTTGTAATCAATATATCTTCCCGTAGGTTTTAAAACACACTCTACTAACATGACTAACCCAGCTTAAATTTATCTCTCTCTTCTTCACAAAGATAAAATGCTTCAAAAAGCATATTCATGCTAATTTTCTTTGTACATTCAAAATATTGATTTCTAAGTCTATTATTGTTAAAGTCAAGATTAATGGATACCTCGTGGCAAGGTAAAACAATGATAAGACAACTCGTACAGACTAAAGCGAGCCAAATGGTTATTTAATTTTACCCAAGCTTCATTACTTTTGCCACAATCTATAAATCTCATTACGTATTCATGAACTAATCTACTACTAAATTGTTGTTCCCCCTCTACTCTATAAATCACTCCATATATAAATCCATGAAAATTATTACACAATAAAAATGCTTGTTGATATGCATTGATGAGCTCCACAAAATCTTTAAGATATCAATAATTTAGAAATTGGGTGATTGTAGCTGAAAACCATTGATTCGAAGATACTATATATTACAAAGACATCTGCAAAAATAATTTTTCAAAAGTACAATTTAATCATTTAATAATGAATATTTAAAATTTGATTGAAACAAGAAACAAATATCAAAATAATTAGTTAAAACAATTTTTGATAAGATTTTGTAACATAAACTACTACAATGAAGGTAATAAATTCAAACATGTTTGATTTGATTTTCGTTTAAATTTAGTCAAATATGCTTCTAATCTATTCTTATTTTTTTGAATACCAGCACTTTTTCAGCTTTTTCATATTTCATAAGCACGAATCCATCAAAATACAACAAACATATGAAACCAGTGTAAACTAAAATTATCTATTGTGCAGCACAAAAAACACAAAATCAAAATTGAATAATTACCATTTTAGATGATAACATCCAGCTTTAGTGACATATTTATTAGTAGAGATCCAACAGCAAGAAAAACAAATATTTGACATTCAGCAAAATTATATTATATACACTATAGTTTACATAGAAACCACTTATTAGTTCAAAATCAAACAAAAAAAAAAATCTGATTCCACATATAATTACCTTAGTTTTCAGGAGGTAAGTTAGTTTTAGCTAAAAAATCTTGGTTGAACAAGTTGTTTGCAAATATGATGATATGATGAGAATGAATGGAAATATGATGAGAATGAATACGTAAGGAATTTTTAGTTTAAAACTTTGGTGGGTGGGTAGTTGCATGTGTTAATGTGTATGTTTATAATTTGGATAGTTGTTGGGTGTAGTAGTTGAATTTGGGTAGTTGAAAGTATGGGTAGGTGTAGTTGAAGGTGTAAATGGAAGTAATATTTAAGTTATATAATTAAACCAAAAATTTTAATAAAAAGAAAATATATCTCACAGTTTAATAAAAAAAATTGAAAGTATGAATGCAACTGAGAGGTATTACTAAGAAAATTTGTTAAAACTTCAATATTCAAAATTGGTTTTAACTAAAAATAGTTTCAATAGGCAAACAGATGTATTAGTGATGCAATGAAAATTTAGATGAATAATAGGTTATAATCTAGTGTCCTTAAAGTTGCACAATGTATAAAATGGATAAAATGGAGATGAACTAAAGCATTTAATATATATACCGAATACACATAAGACGTTGAATGATTATAGAGACAAACTACAAACTATGTTTGGTTCAATAACTAATTCATTGGTGACACCAAAATCATTGCCCAAAGTTTATACATCAACCATCAACATCAACCACAAAACCTAATCTAACTCCCAACCTAACTAGAATTAGACAAAAGGAACAAAAATTATATCCAGCTTCTACAAAAATCATCCTGAACTTACATCATTTATCCAATGTTATTTATCTAATGCTTTAAGATGTTGCATCATTGAGTAACTTCATCAACACACTCATTCATTGCAATGGCTTTGCCTTTGCCTTTGTCTTTGTCACCATCACCCTTTTCATCTTCATCTTTATTTTGAGGATTGGAAGGAAAGCTCAATTCTCTTTTAGTTGATGATTCATCGCAATCACGTTGTACGAAATGTAGTGATTTAGCCAATGGAGTTAGGGATGTATTTCATCAACGCTCTCATGTGAAGTTTTTGCTCTTGGGTCTACAATGAAGATAAAATCATACTTGTAATCTTCTCCACTTTTCTGTTTCACAACTTTCATATAGAAAAACAACTCTTCATCTACTAAAGTTAGAATTGATTTTAGAAGGGTTGTTGCATCACGCTGAAAGAAAAACACGGTATTTATGAATGTGAATGTATGTATAGCAATGAAAAAAAAAATTTAAAATATGACCAAGGTAGATACTTGAGTTATCTCTTTCATCAACATGAGTGTTGAGCATTGCAAGAACTTTTCAGTAGGTTCTCCTATCATTGTAGCACGAATATACCCTAAAGAATCTTTCAATTGGATAGATGCTCTTGCTCTGTGTTAATATAACATACAATTTAATATGATTTAGGATTGATAGATGATGTAAGAGATAGAAAAATATATAATGTATATGTATATAGAATTATAACTAATTATAATAACCTTGGAATAGCACGGGCTTGAGAATATCTGCTGAATGAACAAGAATTGATCTCATCCAAATCAGTATAAGTAGATTTATTGCAATTGTTGTAAGACAAGTACTAGAAAGATTGATCATGTGTGAAATGTGCCTTTGCTTTCAACCAAAAGTAGTTTTGCTATGGTAACAAAATAAGAATTATATATTAGAAAATGAATAAGAAAAAAATGTATTATAGAAAAATTAAACATAAGAAGTTACTTACTACAAGCAGAAGGACCTTTATATTTCTGATTTGAGTGACCTTATCATCTTTTAGAATGGATACTCTTGAACAAGTCAATTCATAATAATATTTTTTAGTTACAATGTCATTCACCTTCTGAAGATTTGTATTCACCCTGATTAGATCACAAAATTAATTTTTTTACAGGGGAAAGTCGACAGTTAAATAGAGTCTGAAATGTTTTTCTTAAGTAATTACTTAACTGTAACATCCATAAACTACAACATTCATTGTAAAAAGGAATTTAAATTGAAGGAAAGTTTTAAGAGCAACTACCAGGACTTTAATTGAGAAGCCTATTCAAATGGAACATCAATTATGAAAGAACTGTTCGGTTTTGTCGTTATTGAAAGACCTATTACAGCACATTATAACATGAATTGAAAATTTGTACTTACTAAATTATAAGTAAGAAAAGGTTGAATGAATATACACTTATGTAAAGCTTACCCACCATTGAAAGATGATACTTTCAGTTGTTTTCCAACAACAATTGGTTTTTTAGTCAAGTTTTCAGAAATGAGAGTACATTGGTTCTCCACAAAACCATTCCACATGGTTAACATCACTATTTGAAAGTTGAAAAATGTTGAAAAAGATCAGAAATTATAAGATTTATATACCTTTTTAAATACTAACATAATAATATATTTCAAAGGTAAACTGTACAAACCAATCATCGACATGAATGACATATTGAACATAAGATTGTGATCCAAAGTGTGTTTGGATCAATCTTTTGGGTCAAATATCAATAGCTGCTCCAAGGATGGCTAAAAATATGGGAAATAAATAATAAATAATTAGCATGTATTTAAAACAAAATAGGCATTAATGGGTAAAGGAAGAGTAAAGCATTAGAAATTACAAATGTTTGTGTTTGTGTCCATATAATCCTGCAACTGATGAAAATGAGTAAACACATACGTAGAAGACAGCAGTGCACTATGGTCTTTTGGAATCTCTTGTAATCTGGTTGTTCCAGAAATAGTCCATTGGAACTTACCTATGTCTTCCTTAAATTGTGGCGGTGTATATTTTACAGTAGCATTAGATAATATATATGTTTTTGATAAGATGAATCGATCATCAAGAGCTGTTATGTTGGGATCAAAAATTGTAGTATGTACCTTGTTTCCCTTTTAAATACGAAAATAGAAAGGTGATATTTTTCTTGTGCAAATCAAAGAAATATAATTCTTTAGTGAATCAAATATATAAGGAAATGAATTCTTTACCTCTGTGTCTATCAATATCATCTTCAAGTATTTGGTAAAACCATTCCGGCTGATTTGGGTAAAATCTTTTCAGCCACGATAACTTTGGCAGTCCAATCATTTTGTCCATGGTAGATATTTGGGATGGTTGTGTAGTTTTTACTCATTTTCCTGTTAAAATCACAGATTTTATATGAAAATGAGCTAGAAGTAAGGATAGAATCGAAGCAAATTTTACAGAAGAAAAGGAAAGCAAGTTACAGAAGAAGAAGAAGAGGAAGCAAATTACACTACGAATAAAACTTCATGGTAAACAACATTTTTGGTGCACTGAGCATGGATTTCACTCGAAATTATTGGCTTGGCAAGAATTCTAATACATGTACTTGTTCTCACCCTTGACAATGCAACATAGAATTGTCCATGTGAAAATACAGGTTCTAAAAGATATATTCCAACATATTCTAAAGTCTGCCCTTGAGATTTGTTTATAGTCATCGCAAAACATGGATGTATTGGAAATTGTGTTCTTTTAAATGAAAATAATATTTTATCTGATTCAAGTGGGATAAAAGGGATACAGGACAAAAAAACTTTCTACCCACTATATTCTCCAGTAGCAATTTCTGGACAAATAACATTTCGTTCAAAGTTTTTGCATATCAACTTTGTTCCATTACATAATCCTTCAGTGGGATTAATATTTCGGAGTAATATAATAGGACAGTCAATCTTTAGCACTAATTGATGAGATGGTATACCATTTAGGGTTAATGAATTGAAGAAAACTTCTTGCACTGATTCTTCAGTTGTATCTAATCTTTCATCGAAGCTATAATAAATATAAGCATCTCCTGGAAAACTATCTATAAGAATAATGTTGATCTTATCAACATGTTCATTCTTTGGCGCTAAAATAACTAGATTAATCATATGATGGAGGTTTTTTGAATAATCATCTATTTTAGGAAACACAACTTCTTTTATGTAATGAAATATTATCTTCCTCATAATCTAAAGTCATAGTAGACCAAAGTTTAATCATATCACAAGAATGTTCATTTTCTGTTTCGTTTCCAATCCTAAGTAAATATTCACAGAAAGGAGGATCTAAGAGAGCTCGCATATTCTGAACTAATTTTATTTTTGTAAAACAGGGCTACAGATAAGAATTAACTAAACTTGATGCAATTACTTCTTCTTTAGTACCTCTTTGGACAACAGGTAAAATTTGTCAGAAATCTCTACCCAAAACTATTACTTTACCACCAAATGGTAAGTCAATATTAGTTATGTCTTCTAACATTTTATCTAAAGCTTCAACAGCCTGACTATTTATCATTGGAGCTTTATCCCATTAATCAGTCGTGTCATTCTAAACAAATTGGCTAAAGAATATTGTTTACTTATTGCACAAACACTATCACTGTGAATATGAAGTGGAATCTAAAACCTTGAATGTGTTGTTCGACCACCAGGCAACAAGCCAACAGCCACTCCTGAAGATGCAGTTGCTAAAGCAACTAAATTTCTTGATCTAACAGCTGCAAGTAATGCACGATATAAAAATATCTTCCGTGTTCCACCTGGACCATCAATAAAATACATATCACCAACATCACTAAAAACTTTACTTAAAATAGCATCATAAACACTCATTTGTTTCTGGTTGAGACTACAAACACATGAAAGGTCACCATCAAATATTAATATGCCTAATTCTTCATAAACCAATCGTTTTAATACTTTGTCATGTTGAATACTAACATCATAAATAGTTAATCCATAGTCATTTAAACATGTGCCAAACGGTTCCAAAAATAAATCTATAGCCTTTAATATATTTATCTCTGCATCGTTTACACTAATTTTTTTCGTAAATAATCATCATACATAAATTCTTTAAATTCTTTCCACAAATTTTTTTGATCATCAGGACCACAAAATGCTAAAATAGTTACAAACAAGCGGCGTAATGCACTTGGCATTTGATAACTGCAAGCTTCTTGCAAACATAGCTTATAATTATTATCCCTAAGATTTTAAGATTTTCAAAAGATAGTGGTCCTCTAACATGATTTAACAATATTCGTAAGTAATATATTTCTCCTTCTCTAGGACTTGTTGCCACAATTCTTCCAACTACAGCACCCTTTTTCTTTTTTCTAATATTCCAACACTTATGTTGTGCATCCCATACAAAATATTCAGGGAATTCTTTGTACAATAGTTTTCTTGCTTCATGATTAGTTACATTCATTGTAAAAAAATTCGGTAAGCATAGTTTTTTGGAAGAAATCTCGTTGAATAACTTTCATAAGATTATCAGTATGCTTATATGTAACTAATTGTTTATTTTCTAAATGTAATTGCAATGAAATAATAGCTAGACTCATTTCATACATAGTAAATCCATAGATCCTCCATATTGCTTCAGGTGGAGAAATTCATCTACAAGACTGAAATCTTTCTATTTCATATATATATTGTCCTCAGCACTCAAAGAGAAACCTTATCATGTCCTTTGTAAACATATTTGTACAAGTATTTAACAGCTTTTATTGTTGAACATATTTCTGCATTCATATAACAATCATATTTAGCTAATAACTCAGGTTTGTAAGGTACAACCCATCTATTGTCAAAAAAATATTTTCTAACATTCACTTTCTTACCATCATTTCTTCTATATTTTGGATAAGAAGCTTCATCAAAAGAAGTATGTGTATTATATTTATGCGGATAACGACTTCTACAGTTTTACCACTTTCCATACATACATTATTTAGGTTTAAAAAACCACACAGACCATGCATCATGTGTCTGACAACAACGGAGTGTAAATAAGGGTACTTTGCATTAACACTCACAATTTCATCCACTCTTACAGGGGAAATAATTTTTGAGCTTGATTTCAATATAATTAGGAAGTGAGTATGTGGTAAACCCCTCTTTTGGAATTCAATAACATATATATATGCAGCTACTGGTCCAAATAGATGTTATTTGAATAAATCATTTTTCAACTCTTCTAATTTCGCTCTAAAGATGTGAGAGACCAAATCAGGTTTATTTTGAACTTCATCACAAAATTTTAATTCTTGCTTAATTTCAAGCTAGTTGGAATTTCATGTAATTGTTAAAAAGATGTCAAGTTTTCAAATTTTTGAACTAATTCCATTGCATCCATGTATCTTTTATTCAAATCCCTAGAACCACCTACGAATGAAGATGGCAAAATAATCCTTCGACCTACACTGGAACCTCTAGTTTCAACATCTGTACACTGTCAACAATTTCTTGGTAAAGCTCACTACATATTTCTGTCTGATTATTACGGAAGTAATCTAATCTAGAAGATTCAACTTTAACATACATATCAACCGCGTATTGTTGCAAAAGGCGACCAACATATAATAATATAGAAGTATCCAAAGATCTTACATGTAGTTTATAGCAATAGTATTCATGACAAGACACTTGCAACCGTTTTCGCTTTTTGTTTAAAACTAAAAATGTAGAAAACAAAATAAATCTTAATAATAAACAAACTAAATAAAAAATTAAAATCAAGGAACAATTTACTCTTCAAACATGTCGTTTCATTCTTTAATATTTTTTCAGGAGAATCAGCATTTGGCATCAAGCATAACGTCATAAGAAACATTATAATCTCTATTCGACCTAGTAACCCTCTCAATACCTTGGTGCCAGCTAGTGTCTCCATTAGGAAACAACAAAGGATACTGGAGATGATCATAACATCCAAAATAATAGTTTACTCTATGCTTGCTACCAGAATGAGTATAAATAGATATATCACGAATCCAAAAATTTGATGTTTCGTCATTCACCCAAATTGCAGCAACTTGTGATGCTGTTGGAGTATTATAAACCCTTTGATCCATACCCAAACTACATGCAATTTTTATTTCACAGTTTTCCAAATCAGCAACATCAGCTAAACCCAGAAAAAATTTTACATATGGATTTATGTCTAAAATGTGAACTAATTTTTCAACAATTGATTGGGTATCTGATATTTTTAAACGATTTTGTATCTCATTTTCAGTATCGTAAAAATAAAGTTGTAAATAAGAAGATTTAGAATCTACTGAAATGAGTTCATTTAGGTAATGATATATCTATCCCTGAATTCTAAAAGTATATATTCATTCATATCTTTGACACAAGTTTTTATCATACTTTACACCAAATGAAGTAAAAGAAAAATTACAATCATCACTTCGAATATAAGTCCTAAATTCAATTGATTCGTCAGATTTGGATGTAAACAAACGATGTAATTCTGGCGGCACATCATTGATTTTAGTTTAATAATCCCATCACAACAACAAAAACATTTACTTTCTTTATAGAACTTTTTTACTCCACAAAAATCACAAATTGTTGGCATAGGCAAGCAGTAACATTTGGTCAGAATACTATGTAAATTATCAAAAGTATTTTCTAATATTTGGTATCCTGGCAAGGCAGCAAAACCTAGTGAAAGAAATAAATATATAAATTCCAGCTCACAGTAATAAACTAAACTGAAAATAAAAGTCACGCGTTTGTTGAATATCATCAAGCCAAACAATTTAGATAAGAAAATTTATAGAAAAGTAAGCCGAAGTAATATACCTAATTAATCATCATAATAGAAAAAAAAACTCACAGGTTGCATCTCTTGGTAACACTGGTTCTCTAGAAGTACCCTCTTCCACTGAAGTTCTACGCACTCTTTGTTGAGCATACAATTGTTGTCTATGCATATTACGCAACTGTCGTGCTTCAGCATACAATTCTCTAAGCCGTGCATTGGAAGATTGTTTTGATCGAGCATATATCTCTCGACAACGATGACGCTTGTTTTCCACCTCACAACTTCCAACACCAGCCTCAGCAACACCACCCTCTGCAATATCCATAACACCTAAACACAATAAAAACAAAATAAAATGTAAGAGAACAAAAAAAGATGCAGCATAATTAAAATTCCACTCTGCTAAATTCAAAGAAGACGCCTGCTGTCTAATGTCACCTGTTGTCTAATGTTCAAGCAAATAAATCAAAATATCAGGAAATCAAGGGAAACAAGTAGTGCGGAGTAGTGCACATGGAGCTTCCGTCGCGTGCATGCGCGCACAGGCGCAAAGAGGTCACAGAGCTGCCCTCCTTGCACGCACGAAAGTGTCTCGTGCGAGCACGGTGCTCCGTGGACAAATTATTATTTTTTTAACACCCAGCCAACAGCAGGAAGTCCCATGGATAACCCCAAATCCAAGACAGCCATATCCAAAACAGGCAACTGCTCAAGTACCCAATCTCAAAAATCCCAAACTGAGTAAATCAGTATAATTAACAACATCTATCCATATCAAAACTTGAAGATTAAAGAAAACACATAATAAAGATTACAGTATACCCAACATCAACGAAGATTCAAATGAAATGTGGGAAACCATGCGCGCACGAAAGCGTCTCGTGCGAGCACGGTGCTCAGTAGACAAATTGATTTTTTTTACACCCAGGCAACAGGAAGTCCCATGGATAACCCCAAATCCTAAACAGTCATATCCAAACAATCCAAACTAGGCAAGTGCTCAAGTATCCAATCCTAAAAATCTCAAACTAAGTAAATCAATATCAATTAACCACATCTATCCATATCAAAATTTAAAGATTAAATAAAACAAATAATAAAGATTACAGTATACCCAACCTCAACAAAATTCAAATGAAATGTGGAAAAACTTACACTGATTGTTTGTGCAAGAGAGAGGTATAAATATTCTTCGAGCTCGAAAAGTTTGAGAAGTCTTGTTGGTTTAATTTGGTTTGGTTACTTTGGTTTCGTGAAGTTGAGCAAAAGAAATTAGAATGAAAGAAAAAAAACCAAAAAATTCGAATTATGTTGACCAAGGGAAATAGCGACACGTGGCCTTTTTTTTTTGGCCTCTTTTATATTTTAGTGAAATTGAAATGCATTCTTGTTGAAGCTTTAAGGGAACTGTTACATGATACTTTTTTTTTTTTCACAAAAGGCTTCTTTTTTATTGTAACATCTCAAACTTGAAGATTATATATTGGTCTGTATCATCTGCAGCGTATATCTACTTAGCAACAAGTTTCTGCATCTTCTTCTTGAAAACACTCAAGTACATTAGTTATCTCCCATGGTTGCTCTGATGACTAGTTTTGTTATCTCTGAAGAAATGGAAATGTTGCATGGTTCTAGAATATTGATTGATAATATAAATTAAAACACACCCCAACAAATTCTAATTGACAGCCCAGTAGCATTCAAATTTCTGGAATCAGAAGAGTTTCGGAAAATACCAAGCCCCTGAATATTTAAGTGTTTTATGGTGACCTTCTCTTACTCATTCTTTTTTATGGGCCTCTGATTTCCCATTCTTTTAATAGGTTACGTAGATGTCTACATTGTGGGGTTAGTGAAAATTCTACTCCAGTCAACTTTATGCAATGCTTGTGGACTGATGTGGGCAAACAAGGTATGGTTGATTCGTCAATTTTATTAGTGTCCTATATATGGAGCCTTTATCCACTTTGTTTATTATTTTTAGTTTGAGATGAAAGCCATCTATTTTTCGAACATCTAATCCAAAGAGTTCTAGAACCAATTGCAATTTCGGAGTTAGCACCTTTTAGTATTTACTTTTTGTTTCTCCATTCTCTTTTGTCATCATTCAGTTGTGTTTTTAGGGAACTCTGAGGGATCTTACAAAGGGACAGAGGCATATATCATTTGATCAAAGGGAGCTTAGTATGTATCTGAGTAGCAGCCAGCTTAGTATGTATCTGAGAAGCAGCCAGCTTCTACTTAAGTCCTGGCCTAATAATATGACGTAGGAAGATTCTGTTTATTTTTATTATCCTTCACTTTATGATGCTTAGTTATCATCTGTGTCATAATCAGAGGAGACTTGTAACACTTTCTCCAGTTTCCACTATGTTACCTCATTGTCAAATCCCGTTTGACGTCCGTATATTCACCAGGAAACTCTTGAGATCAAGCCTGCTGCCATTGAACCTGAAAGTTCTTATCACAACCAGGATGAGGTAATTGTGTGTGGATCCCTTCTATTATCACAATTAGAGATCTTTGGCGCTGGCTTGAGGAGATATTACTCTGTGGGAGATATTATTAACCTAAAATATGTGGCACTATCGATATCGATCTGATAATCATAGAGCAACAATATGCTAATTAATTCCAAATGAAATCGAAGTTTTCTAGAGTTACACCGCGCAATATTACAACTGTGATAAGATTGAGCAAAAGGAATGTGCCTCAAAATTCAACTATGCAAACAAAGGAACGTCAAAAAATCAAAGTTATTGATGGCCATTGGCCATTTAAATGAAGTGAAAAAATGAAAGTAAATTATATTTCCTTTGTTCCACTACATTCGTTATCACTACTGTCCAATATCAAGTAAAATAAATCATAAATATGGGGGGAAAAAACTGTAATTTTTTCTCACAAAACCTTCATAATACATTGTATAGCAGGGTCCTAACATTCTGCCTTTTTGCTATACTAGTTTTCTACCCGTACATTGTACGGGTTGTAGTATTTCGAAGGTATTGTTAGCGTTGTGAATAGTATTGAGGTATTGAGTAGGTATGTGAGTAATAGAGTTTAATATAATTATTGATATAGTAAATCTTGTTGCTATTTTAAGGAATATCCGAGGGAAGAATAGGAATCGCCAGACAAAAAATCAAAAGCAACAGCGGCGTGAGGAAGATAAATGACGTTGGATGAAATAGTTAGCGTCACTTTGGCTGCAAAATTGCCAATTGCATATGAAAATGCCAATTCCAAATCATTTACCATTTGTTTTGTCTTGCTAAGATATGAGTTGAATCATCGGAGTCGCCAATCTATGAAGTTTAAAGAGTTAAAATTATCATAAATGCTCATGAAAATTGTACATAGATTATACACCACCACTATCACTACAATGGGGGGTTTGACAAAATAATTTATTATGATTGCTATAAGTCGAAATAATTTTTCAAATGCTCTTCAAAATTGTACTACTCAATAATAACTATTTTTTTCAAGAATTGACTGAAAAGTAGATTAAGAACAAACATA
>CAIGRP010112493.1:0-30674 GCA_903798385.1 Fraxinus cuspidata
AATATCTTTTTGCACTCGTGGTGATGTTAATTTAAAATTCTCAGGTGCATTCGTCAAAGCAACTGCCTTAACCTCAGCATTATGATCACATAACCAATGCAGTAGTTCAAGAAATTTTCCTTTGTTGTTTGAATCTTCAGATCCATCATGTCCCCGAAATGCCATACCATGTCGTAGAAGAAATCGAATACAATCAATTGATGCACTCAATCGAATTCTATAATCTGTTAGAGCTTGATGCGATTGCTTAACGAGACATGATCAAATACTTTGCTCTTGATTCTTGAATGATTCATATTTCACTCGAGTCTGATTGTGTACACTACTTGAAGCCCCAATATATTTCTAAGAATTTCTTTCTTTTTCCAATTTGAGAATCCATCGTTAAGAAAGGAACTATCACTCGAACTGAAAAGATAGCAATAAAAATAAAAAAATGTATCTTTCACTACACTATATTCCAACCAGTTTAGATACTCATCATACCACGAAACACAAAATCGCCTATATTTGTTACCCATTCTTGTGGGTGGAAAGGCATGATTGGGAGGCTGACAAGGACCCCTTTGCACATACGCTCTCCGAATCTCGTCTCAATCATGAACATCATAATTCTGTATTGGAACTCTCAATCCAGGATCGGCGAGAAGATTTGCAAAATCAACATCTCCGACTCCTCCAACATCCCCAACTTCTCCAACATCAACATCAACATTATATTTGTCATTTTTGTCTCGAACATTCCTTTCATCGGTATTTTGCTCATCACAAGAAATCATAGATTTACGTTTAAAGTATTTGTCCATGACTGATACAAAAAAAAAAAATCAATCACTTTAGGAGTCCCTAAATCAAAATTGTCTTCTCAATAGACAATAAATGAAGTCTCGTCAAAATCTCAAAATCCCTAAAATCCCTAATTAGAAATCACTAACTATCAATTTCCAAAAAAATCCTAAATCCCTAAATGGCTAGTGATAAAACAGTAAAACACAATCTTTTGACTGTTATTAATAAGGTGAATCTCAATAAGAAATAGAAACTCAAGATTCAGACATTCAGTGATTCACCATCAAACTTCAAAGCTTAAAATAAATCCTCAAATCAATCCATCATTATTGCATAATTTGCATTATATATTTCTCAAGAAATGGAGCAGGAACTTACCTCACCAGGAGAGGAGACTCAGAAGTGAGATCGAGAGTGCTACAGCTGCTAATTGCTAACTCCTAATTTCCGAGCGGAGTTGGAGACTGCGGCTGTGCCTGTGCCGCTATGCGCACTGCGCAAGACTGGAGAGGACGGGCGTCAAGGGCGGAGGCTGTAGCAGTGCTGCCAGTGTAGAGAAGGCCAGACGGGAGAGACTAAGAGAGGCAGAGAGCATACTGTAGAAGAACGAGGACTGATGAACTATTGAGGAGGATAAATGACGGGGATGACCGAGGAATTGAGTTGAGATTGATGGTTATAATTTCACTTTTTCATTTCATATTTTAAAAAAAAAAATCAAAATCTAGGGGGGCACGTGCCCCCCTAGGCCACCCCCTAGTCCGCCCCTGCATCAATATATCATAATCATAACTAAATCTTTATGATCTACAATTAAGGGTTGGCTTGGGTTGGAAAGGTTTTCAATCCAACCTAAAAGCCGAATTGAACAAGTTAAGATGAATAATTTTCAACCCAAAGCTAAACTGAGCAATTCAAGTTGAATATTTTTTTCAATCCAAACCAACCCAAAATTTGGTGCAAAACTAAACCAACAAAATCAATCAACCTTGGGTCAGACTAGATTGGGGTTGGGTCATACTCACAAGTTTCCTACGTCGATGACCAAAGTTAGACAAGTCACATAAGATATAATCACATTTTGGCTTATCGAACAAAGTGGTAAGCATATACGTAAAAACACACTTGAGGCGGGTCTATATATACTGGTCTCACACTCCTCAAACTAGACTCCTGTGACGTTCAATAGATTCGAGTGATTTGACCATATCTCAAACACTTAAGACAAAGTGATAAATTGATGGGAGAGAACGCCATTTTGCTTACTCATTCATCTCACACGGTCATACCTTTTCTCTCTCAAATATTTCCGTTACACAATTTATTGCTCTTTCCATTCCATTTTGGATGTATACATGCATCTACACATAAATTTGAACCATGATTTTCACATTTGGAATAAAGTGAATATGCATTGTGGGCCAAAAAGAAAAGGTGGGATCAAATACCCAATTCAGGTCATAGATTTTGATTATAAACTTAATTATTGTCACTCTCAATTTCAGTGCTCGGGCTTGGAAATTACTCAAATCTTCCTCTCCAATGAGCTCGAGAGGCTTATCAGTTTTCTAAAATCAATGAAAACATAGCTTACTAGATCAAGCTTCAGATTTCAACAAGAAGCTCGATTAGCAAGCTCCTTATGTTTCCTTACTAGCGTCATCTTTCTTGACCGAGCAAGAAATCAATGCACATTAAGACATTATTTACATGTTACCTTAAATTCGAGATACCGTAACTTTAGAGTCGATATATCACAATTATATAATTTTTTCTTTGATCTACGAAGATCAATGATTCTCTCTTTATAGAATATGAGTGTGTTCCATATAATACAAATATGATTTTTGCTCCTATTAAGGGTGGGCTCGGGTTGGAGAGGTTTTCAATCCAACCCAAAGCTAAATTGAACAATTCAAGTTGAATATTATGCTCCGATTAAGGGTGGGCTCGGGTTGGATAGGTTTTCAAGCCATCCCAAAGCTGCATTGAACAATTCAAGTTGAATATTTTTCTACCCACACCAACCCAAAATTGGGTTCAAAATTGAACCAACCCCAAATCAATAAATCTTGGGTCACTTTGGATGCTTGGGTCAGACTCAAAATCTTGCTAACTTAGTGGCCTAAGTTAGACAAGTCATGTAAGACAATCACGTTTTGGCTTATCAAACAAAGTAATAAGCATATATGTAAAAACACGATGCAGTTTGCAAGGGTCCTACATGAGGCGAGTCTATATATACTGGTCTCACACTCCTCAAACTAGACTCCCGTGACGTTCAATAGATTCGAGTGATTTGACCATATCTCAAACACTTAAGACAAAGTGATAAATTGATGGGAGAGAACGCCATTTTGCTTACTCATTCATCTCACACGGTCATACCTTCTCTCTCTCAAATATTTCCGTTACACGATTTATTGCTCTTTCCATTCCATTTTGGATGTAGACATGCATCTACACATAAATTTGAACCATGATTTTCACATTTGGAATAAAGTGAATATGCATTGTGGGCCAAAAAGAAAAGGTGGCATCAAATACCCAATTCAGGTCATAGATTTTGATTATAAACTTAATTATTGTCACTCTCAATTTCAGTGCTCGGGCTTGGAAATTACTCAAATCTTCCTCTCCAATGAGCTAGAGAGGCTTAGCAGTTTTCTAAAATCAATGACAACATAGCTTACTAGATCAAGCTTCAGATTTCAGCAAGAAGCTCGATTAGCAAGCTCCTTATGTTTCCTTACTAGCTTCATCTTTCTTGAACGAGCAAGATCTTTGCAAATTAAGGCATTATTTACATGGTACCTTAAATTCGAGATACCATAACTTTAGAGTCGATATATCACAATTATATCAATTTTTTCTTTGATCTATGAAGATCAATGATTCTTTCTTTATAGAGTATGAGTGTGTTCCATATAATACAAATATGATTTTTGCTCCTATTAAGGGTGGGCTCGGGTTGGATAGGTTTTCAATCCAACCCAAAGCTGAATTGAACAATTCAAGTTGAATATTTTTCTACCCACACCAACCCAAAATTGGGTTCAAAATTGAACCAACCCCAAATCAATAAATCTTGGGTCACTTTGGATGCTTGGGTCAGACTCAAAATCTTGCTAACTTAGTGGCCTAAGTTAGACAAGTCATGTAAGACAATCACGTTTTGGCTTATCAAACAAAGTAATAAGCATATATGTAAAAACACGATGCAGTTTGCAAGGGTCCTACATGAGGCGAGTCTATATATACTGGTCTCACACTCCTCATACTAGACTCCCGTGATGTTCAATAGATTCGAGTGATTTGACCATATCTCAAACACTTAAGACAAAGTGATAAATTGATGGGAGAGAACGCCATTTTGCTTACTCATTCATCTCACACGATCATACCTTCTCTCTCTCAAATATTTCCGTTACACAATTTATTGCTCTTTCCATTCCATTTTTGATGTATACATGCATCTACACATAAATTTGAACCATGATTTTCACATTTGGAATAAAGTGAATATGCATTGTGGGCCAAAAAGAAAAGGTGGTATCAAATACCCAATTCAGGTCATAGATTTTGATTATAAACTTAATTATTGTCACCCTCAATTTCAGTGCTCGGGCTTGGAAATTACTCAAATCTTCCTCTCCAATGAGCTCGAGAGGCTTACCAGTTTTCTAAAATCAATGACAACATAGCTTACTAGATCAAGCTTCAGATTTCAGCAAGAAGCTCGATCAGCAAGCTCCTTATGTTTCCTTACTAGCTTCATCTTTCTTGACCGAGCAAGATCTTTGCAAATTAAGGCATTATTTACATGTTACCTTAAATTCCAGATACCATAACTTTAGAGTCGATATATTACATTTATATCAAATTTTTCTTTGATCGACGAAGATCAATGATTCTTTCTTTATAGAATATGGGTGTGTTCCATATAATACAAAAATATTTTTGCTCCTATTAAGGGTGGGCTTGGGTTGGATAGGTTTTCAATCCAACCCAAAGCCGAACTGAACAATTGAAGATGAATAAAGTTCAACCCAATGCTGAACAGCATAATTCAAGTTGAATATTTCTCTACGCAAACCAACCGAAATCAGTCAACCTTGGGTCAATTTGGATTGGGCTTGGGCCAGACTCACAATCTTGCTACGTTAGTGGCCTAAGTTAGATAAATCACATAAGACATAATCATGTTTTGGCTTATTGAACAAAGTGGTAAACATATACGTAAAAACACTATATAGTTTGCAAGGATCCAACATGAGGTGAGCCTATAGACACTAGTCTCACACTCTTCGTACTAGACTCGCGTCAAGTTCAATAGATTTGAGTCATTTGACCATACACCATTTTGCTCACACAGTTGTACCTTTTCTCTCTCAAATACTACCATTAAAGTAAATTCATTGTTCTTTCTATTCCAATGTTGATATATACATGCATCTATACATAAATTTGAGCTATGATTTTCACATTTAGAATAAAGTGAATTCGCATTTTGCGACCAAAAAGAAAAGGTGGTAACAAATACCCAATTTGGATCATAGATTTTGATTATAAACAGAATTATTGTCACCCTTAATTTCAATGCTTAGGCTTGGAAATTACTCAAACCTACCTCGATAATGAGCTTGAGAAGCTTAGCAGGTGCCTCACATCTTCGATAACATAGCTTACTAGACCAACATTTTAGAGTTTCAGCAAGAAGCTCGATTAACAAGCCCCTCTAGGTTTCCTGATTATCTTCATCTTTCTTGATCGAGCAAGAGAACATTGCAAATTATGGCATTACTTACATGCTACCTTAAATTCGAGATACCATAACTTTGGAGTTGAATATCATTTATATCAAATTCTTTTTTTGATCTACGACAATCAATGATTCTCTCTCTCTCTATGAAATATGAGTGTGTTCCATGTAATACATAGACGGTATTTGTCCATGGTACCATTTAATATTGTCTTGTTGTCTTGTCGAGCATGTCAGTGTTTATTCCCTAGGCTCAAATAAAAGTTAGTAGATAAGTGAAACTTTGGATGCAACAAAGTTTAGTTTTAGAACTATAAATTTCAAAATTAAAAGGCAAAATTATACAAACCTATCATGAATGTTCTGACAATTTCAAAAACACCGACTCCCTTTTAAGAAAATTACATAAACCACTTTAATTAATGTTTTAAATAACATAGACCTCCCTTATCACTTTTATTTCTCATGTTAGTACAAATTCTAGTGGTAACGTCTAAAATACACTCATGAACTTTCTTCCATCACTTTTATTTCACGTGATAGCTCGAGATACATTATTAAGTGAAATCATATATGACCCGTGTTTTGGTGTATTGGATAAAATGGTACATGATAAGCACCGCCGAACCTTGAAGTCTCCAGCCGAACACAACAAGGCAGATTTCATAACATTGAGGAGCCATTGAGCCTTGAGGGAATACATTGTAGCTGGGAACAAATGTTGAAGAGGAACTAACTAGTGGTCACCCCTAATTCCAATGCTCAAGCTTGGATATTTCTTGAATCTTCCTCGCCAACGAGCTATTATGTACGAGAGGTGTAGCAGCTGCTTCACATTTATGACGAACCTTCAAGATATTAGCAAGAAGCTCAATTAAGAAGCTCTTTAGGTTAACTAAATAGCTTCGACATGCATGACCGAGCAAGAGATTATTGATAATTAGGACATTATTTATACGCAACCTTAAATTTGAGATACCATAACTTTAACATCAATATATCACAATAATAACTAAATCTTTATGATTTATGATAGGGATGGGTGTAGGTCGTGTTGGGTTGGGTTGGTTTGGTTTGGATTGGTTTTTAAACCAACCCAAAGCAGAATTGAAAAATTCAAGTTGAATATTTTCGACTCAAACTAACCCAAAATTGGGTGTAAAATAGAACCAACCCAAATTGATCAATCTTGGGTTAGTTTAGATAGTGCTTGGGTCTGACTCACACACTCACTATGTTAGTGGCCTAAGTTAGACAAGTTACGTGAGACATAATCACGTTTTGGCATATCGAACAAAGTGGTAGACATATACGTAAAAACATGTCGTAGTCTGCAAGGGCCCTACACGAAACTAGTCTATATATATAATTCTCACGCTTTTGGCACTATACTCGCGTCACATTCTATGGATTCGAGTCACTTGATCATATCTAAACACTTTAGACAAAATGACAAATTAATGAGAGAGAATGCCATTTTGCTTACTCATTCGTCTCACACAGTCACACCTTTTCTCTTTCAAAAACTACCATTACACGGAATTCATTTCTCTTTTCATTCCAATTTCGGTAATGGGAATATGAATTGTGTGGGCAAAAAGAAAAATGAAGTATAAAACATCCAATTTGGATCATAGACTTTGATGATAAACTGAATTATTGCCACCCTTAATTTCAATGCTTGGCTTGGATATTACTCAAATCTTCTTCGCCAATGAACTCGATAAGCTTACAGTTGCTCACATCTATGATAACATAGCTTACTAGACCAAACTTCAGAGTTTTAGCAAGAAGCTCAATTTGCAAGCCCCCTAAGTTTCGTGACTAGCTTCATCTTTCTTGACTAAACAAGAGATCATTACAAATTAAAACATTATTTGCATGCCACCTTAAATTCGAGATACCGTAACTTTAGAGTCCATATGTCACATTTATATCACATTATTTCTTTGATCTACGATGATCAATGATTCTCTCTTAGAGCTAGGCTAAAACTCGCCACATCTCCTTTCTGAACGATCATCTCCCGTCATCCTTTTGGCTTGCCATCTCTTTATCTCAAATCCCTCGTGATGGTAGGACTCTCACTTAGGAGTTAAACTCTCTCATGTCTAATTTCTGGTGGGGGAAAGGAGATAAAGGTGGAAAATGCACTGGTTTCTCGGGAAAATTGTGTTACCCCGAATCCAATGTCTTGGTTCTAGGGATCTAAAAGCCTATCACAATATTTCTTTGATCTATGACAATCAATGATTCTCTATCTATAGAATATGAGCGTGTTCTATATAATATACGAATTATTTTTGCTCCTATAAATGCCTTTCAGTAATTAAAGCATCGGGATGGTTCGTCGCATAAGACAACCAATATGAGTGTGTACTATATAATATACGAGGTAATGTGCAATATTAGACAATAACTAGATTTGGACTTTTTTTTTCCTTCTTTTTGTTTATAGTACAATTTATGTTGCCTGATCTTGTCAGTACTTATTCCTTAGACTCACTTAGAAGTTAGTAGATAAGTGAAACTTTGGAATTTGGATGAAACAAAGTTTAGTTTTAGAACTTTAAATTTAAAAGGAAAAATTACATAGAACTCTCACGAGTTTTCTGACAATTTCAAAAACACCAACTCCTTTTAGAAAATTACATGAATCTTTCTTAGTTTAAATTTTGAATAATATATACCTCCTTTTATCACTTTTATTTCACATATTAGTAAAAAAATACTAGTGGTAATGCCTAAAACACGCTCGTGAACTTTCTTCCATCGCTTTTATTTCACATGATGGTCCAAGATATATTACTGTGTGACATCATTATCAAGTCTTGAAGTCTCTTGTCGAGCGCGACAAGGCAGATTACACAGCGTTGAGGAGCCCTTGAGCCTAAAGGGAATACATTGTTGCTGGGAACAGATTTTGACGGGAAACTGAATAATAGTCACCATGAATTCCAATGCTCGAGCTTGGATATTACTTAAATCCTCTTCGCCAACGAGCTTGTATGTACGAAGAGGTGTAGTAGCTGCTTCACATGTACGACCAACCTTCAAAATATGCAAGAAGCTCAATTAGTAGGCCCTTTAAGTTACCTAACTAGCTTCGACGTACTTGACCGAGTATGAGATTATTTCAAATTAAGAAATTAGTTGCATGGAACCTTAAATTCGAGATACCATAACTTTAACATCAATATATCGCTATAATAACTAAATATTTATGACCTATGAAGAGGTCGGCGTGGGTTGGTTTGGGTTAATTTTCAAACCAACCCCAAGCCGATCTGAAGAATTCAAGTTAAATAATTTTCAAGCCAAAATCAAACTAAACAATTCAAGTTGAATACTTTGCAACCCAAACAACCCAAAATTGGGTGTAAAACTGAACCAACACAAATCGATCAATCTTGGATCTGTTTGTGTTGGTCTTGAGCCCAATTAATTTTGTTTACATCAAAACTAAACATTTTTAAAGATTTTATACGCATTTGTTAAAAACTTATAATATTTGGACCTTGAAAAATATTTAGACGCCCTTCAAACATTAAAGTGAGGAAAAATATAACCATAAACATATCTCAATAATGAGAGAAAGGTATTGCCTATTGGTGATTTGTAAAATTTATTCAGTTTATAACTATATTAATTTTTTATATTTCTCGGTTTGGATTGATTTTTCTTTAATAAATCGCAGACTAACCTAACCTGACTTAGTTATTCTAAGGAACAATCAAATCGACCATATGAAAATTATTACAAAAATTGACCCAACTCGGCTCGTTTGAGTTTTTCGGTTTCGCAGGATAGAGTCCACTACTACGGTGATAAATGTTATAAAATATGATTGTGTTCTAACACACGTCGATTGTGTTCTTGTTAAGTCATTTGATTATCTAAACATATTTAGTCCTTGTTTGATTTGGTTAAAAGTCATATTTTTATTGGATCTTATAAATTTTGATAAAATATGGTTAAAATTAATATAGATTTTTATTAATTTTTTATGACAAACCAAATATGGGCTTAATTTACAATATTGGGTAATAGAAAAACGTAAGTTGAATAAAATTTTAACTTAGTTTTCATAATAGTATTTAATGTCATCGAGCTGTTTATCCCTCGTGTTACTTATTTATTGGCTCACTTAAAAGTATGTAGATAAGACCAACTTTGAATGCAACCAATTTTAGTTTTAGAACTATAAATTTCAAATTGTAAATATAAATTATGATGCAATATTACAAGTTTCTATGCTTTTTTTTTTTACGCGACTAGAAAATATAATGTTGTAATAAAGATTTGTTGGCCCACTTGGAATCCCATCAGGCCACCACGACTAAATTGATAAACCGAAATGCTGACTGCTCACTCATCAGTCTCATAGAGGCAACCCTTTCTATCTAGAAGTTGCACATGATTCTTCGATATTTCCGTTCCAATTTTCGAATACACACACATTCAAGTGCATACGTAGTGAAAATTAATTTTACTTGAAATCAGCGATTTTGATTTCTCGGTAAGTCAATCCTTGCTCTTTTTTTTTTTTTTTTTAATCTTTTTCTTTTTTGAAATTTTATGCAGTTGATTTGTTATTTTCTGATTTTTTTTAATGAAATTTCATGCTCTCTTGTGCAGTTTTCATAGGGATCAACCTGTGAAATTCCCTTTCAAGTTTACACCCAGATCAGTTAAGCACTTTTCTTATCAGGTAGTGAGTGTGTGCGTGTGTTTTATCTCGACTATGGCAGTATGAATCTATGCCGGGCTGAAATTTTTTTCCTTCAAAATTGTTTAGTGGCTTATTTGGTTGTTAATACTTGGAAATGTTTATATGAAGTAGGTTGATTCTTGGAATTTGTTCCTTTGAATTGGGTTAAGGCTTATTGGTGTTCAATTCATGGAATTATTTTAATGACTCGATTCTTGTCAATTCGTGGAATTAATTATGTAATCCGTGTAATGTTTGTACTTTAATGCTGTTCGAAGTGCACTGGCCTGTTAATTAAATTTCCAGACGAAGAACAGATTTTTGCCACTCCGAAAGGATTGAATAATATTTCATATATTATTTCCTTGTTTGAAATCCTGCTGAATTCAAGTTAAGTTCTACCCCTGCTGTATTCAAGCCCAGGTTTTGCCACTGCTCTCATGTTTGTATTATACGTTTCTTTACTTTTTGAGCCTTAGTTTGTCTTTATCATGGTTAGCGATTTCGATTTTGCGTATATTATTGCTTGGACCTATTATATAAATGTCAGAATATCCGTCCGTGTATGTCTGCCACGCTGCTCGCGTGTTGTGTATTTGTACGGTAGTTGTCTTTTCGAGCCCTGATTTGTCTTTAATACGGTTATCGATTTCAACTTGGCATTTATGAATGCTTGCATCTACTATATAAATGTCCGAATATGGGTCCTACCACAATCGAATGAGAATAATTTTCAATTTTGAGCTTAATTCTACTTTTTGCTGTAGCTGTCCATAATTTTTCTTTACTATTGGCTTGATGAAATTTTGGTAATTGAATACAGATAACGGTGTCATGTCGAACATTGAATTATCCCGTGATAACCGTAATAACCTGTCATTGGGAATTCGTTCTGCACCTAAGTTCAAGCCCAGGAAAGTCTCTTCAGTTCGGGATTTCCCACCTGGGTGTGGCCCCAATGCAAAGCCGGTGGATTTGAAGTTCGACAGTGTTAAGCTGGGAACATCCTATGGGCATAAGGATAAATTCCTTTGTAGAAGAGTGTCTGCTGCTTGTGATTTTCCTCCATTATGCGTATGCTCCTCAACCTACCCAAGAACAACAACAGCTGATTAATCATGGAAAAGATTGTGTGGATGACAGTAAAAAAATTGAAGTGGAAACAGATGCAACTCAGACACCAAGGAAAAATTTGGAAAGAGGGGCATTGATGGAGACGCAGATCATAGCTCAAACCGAATTTGTGGATGAAGTTGAAAAGGTTGAAGTCAGAACAGCAGCAGTCGAAACAATTGGAGGAACAATTGGAGAAGATGTCATGAAGCTCCCTTTATCGTGGCGACGCAAAGCTGTTGCCAAAAGAAGTGAAATTGTGAGAGATATTTCAGGGGGGGCATCCATGAAGAAGAAAGCAATTCCGGGTGCATTGATCCTCAGGGATCAAACAAGTTATGGTGCCCATGATGAAAATCTACCCTCAAATTCTTGTTCCAGCAATGCACCACATGGTTTTGATGATAGCATCCCTCCCAAACATTCCAGTCATGACCATGCCCGTAATAGAGTGATAGAGACTCTTCGATTGTTTCGTTCTATTTCCAGAAAGCTCTCGCAAAATGAAGCAAAGTCCGAGAACCAACCCAGGAGGATTGATCTTCACGCAGCAAAGATTATCAAAGAAGAAAAAAAGGAAGTTAACACAGGCAAGCAAATTTTGGGAGAAGTGCCAGGAATTGAAGTTGGGGACGAGTTTCAATACAGAGTTGAGCTCGCCATTGTTGGCATTCACCGCCTATACCAAACTGGCATAGATTCAATGAAGCACAATGGAATATCGGTCGCAAATAGTATTGTTGATGCTGGTGTTTATGCTGGTGATAAGCATAATGCTGACACCTTGTTATACTCTGGACATGGGGGAAACATCGTTGGGAAAAATAAGCAGCCTGAAGATCAGAAGCTCGAAAAAGGAAATTTGGCTTTAAAGAATAGTATATCAACAAAGACTCCTGTTCGTGTTGTCCGAGGATTGAAAGAAACAAACCCTTCAGGTAAGCTAGTCACAACCTATGTTTATGATGGCTTATATACTGTGGACAGGTATTGGCAAGAAACTGGACCTCACGGGAAGCTGGTTTTCATGTTTGAGTTGAGTCGAATTCCTGGTCAACCTAAGCTTAGAAAGAAATCAAAGATATAAGGGGGTTTGAACAATATTTTCGGGGTGTATGTATAAACTCGTAGGAATATCTTTTTTTATTCAAATATAGAACTTATTATAAAAAGAGATTGAGAAATAGAAATATACTTGGTGATTATGGTTGTATGTCTTGGTGGATGAGTGCCTTCCTTTTTACTTGGTGGGTGTGAAGCATACAAGTCCTTTCATGGCCAATTAGTGTCGCTTTGGTGTGTCAGCTTAAGATTGATGTACCAAACATTTCATGTGGTATGACGACTTATTTTGTGGTTGTATCATGCCAATCCAATTTTGGCATGTTTGATGTGACGTGTTAAAAAATTATTTGGCTCGATTCTGTGTAGCTTTATTGAGGTTCGAAGCAAATTGTGCAAAGGCTTTTAATTCTAACACGACTTCTTTCTTGGGGCTTATGCAAATATAATTTCATCTATTAAACTTTTAAGGGCAAAATATGCTCAAACTAAATGATATTCAATAACAAGTTTAATACAAACACGAGGTTTAAAATTTATATTTTGCTGTATTATTTTCTGGATTTCTCTCTTCTTTGGGCAAAGTTGTCTGAAATTTGAACTGTAATCGAAATTCAACAAGGACACAGTTTTATCCAACAATGCATGCCAAAAAGTTGAGGATAAGTGTGTTCAGGTATACTGCCTTTTTTTGTTCGAATTTTTTCCTTTTAAGCATAAATGATTCTATCGAACTCTTATATTTCTTTAATTCATTGATTAAATAGTTCCTATTTGGTAGAGAAGGAAAATTTAATGAATATTTGATGGTTGTGGAGTGAGCAACGGAGTCCAGTGAAAACGGTGTCAGTGTTCTTAATGTTGAGGCTTTCTCACGTCTTTTTCAGTTTCAATAGGGATAGTAATGAGACACGACGTCAACAAATTTTCAGGACGTGAGATAGGATTAAAATATTTAATTGAAAAAAAAAAGGAAAAATAAAAAGAAGAAGAAGAAGAAGAAGAAGAAGAGGAAGAAAAAAATAAGAAAAAATCCAAGACGGGAAATTCGGTGCTGGACCATGTCCACGATTTCCATCTCTGGCTTGTCACGGCCCAATTTCACCTTCTATTTGTTTATACTCTCATTTGAGAGTCCCCTCCGAAATCATCAAATCCTCCAGTCTCCTAAATAGAGTACAAAAAATTATTTATAAAACTTATAATTATATGTTCTTACGAGTATTATACCTTACCTATTTTCTATGTTCCTAACTCAATCTTTCAAATCGTTATACTCAAAGATAACATAAATTCGTAATCTTATCAATATTGAATCCAAACATAAGTAATCATTTAATGATATTTTTGTATTTATGTCACAAAATTCACCAAAAAATAATGTGACCTAAAAAATTGTTAATTTGTAACCGTAATTTGATAATTTGTGACTATATAATAATTTGTGACTTATAATTTTTGTGATCGATAAATAAATTGTGACTTTTAAAATTTTAATTTGTGACCGATGAACAAACTGTGACCTATAAAATTTTTAAATTGTGAGATATAAAATTTTTGATTTGTGATCGAAACATAATATGTGACTAATTAAATGATTAATTTGTGACCAAATTGTATAGACCTGTGACCTTAATATAATAAATAAATAAATTATATCATAAATAAATTTTAATAAAAACTTGGTTTTTGAAATTTAAAACCTTTAGTCTTAATTTTGAAATCTGTGATACTTAATCCCTTACTTATGAAATATTCCCATTAAAGTTTGAGGAAATTGGACAAATACCTAATTAAAAACGTTAAATTGGAAAATATAGTCAAGCAGAAAAATGTTAGAGAACTATGATACATTCCACAAAAAAGAGTAATACTATTTAACACTACTGGTTTTAAAACACTAGCTTATGTAGCACCAATGAGGTATTAAATAAAATGTATAATTTAATTGTACATTTTATTAAGTCTATCACTTATCGCCACCTAAATTGGTGTTGTAACACTGATGATGTTAGATAACATATTTTTCAAAAAAATGAGGTCTCTTAATGAACAGATTTTTTTTTTGGAAGAACCATAAGCCATTAGATTAAGTGCCTCTCGTTTATATCTATCATAAGTATCAAGATGGAGAATATGCCATCAGTATTCGAAAAGTTTAAGTTATTTTTATTATATTCGAAAAGTTTAAATTATTCTTGTATATATTATTGATATTTTGGGGTTTCGATGTAAATTTTTTTGGGTCATTTTTGGAGACGATCAAGGAAATTTGTTATACTTTGGAGGTCACATATTATCTTTTTCATTGATCACATATTGAAAAATGTGCGATTGAAAATGAGTAGAATAATGAAAATGAAAATTTTAATGTAAATCAAACATAGGCTTAAAACTTTGTGCGGATGTAATTTCCACTTTTCTCAAAACTTTGATTTGCATAGAGGAGCGGCCCAAACTATCAAAGACAAATCCTATAAAATAAACGGGTCAGACCATGTTGAGCCAGCCGACCCATCTTGACCACTAACCTCACACTCTTCGCCCTTGTTTGGTTTGAATTAAAATTAGATTCTGATAAAAATTAGAGAAATACATGATTAAAAATTACAATATCGTATAGCGTGTGATTGAAAAATGTGTTCTCGAGTAAGATTATATTTTAAGAAATGAGGGTGAACAAGGCTAAGCACGTGGCTATGACCTTCGCGCCACGTTAAACGAACCTGGGAAACCCCAAACCTTGTAGGGCAAAATGGTAATTGAAGTAAGAGTTCCATTTTCTTCGTTCTTATTTTTAGGTCACATTATTTTTTGGTCACATATTATCTTTTTCATTAATCACATATTGAAAAATGTGCGATTGAAAATGAGTAGAAGAATGAAAATGAAAATTTTAATGTAAATCAAACATGGGCTTAAAACTTTGTGCGGATGTAATTTCCACTTTTCTCAAAACTTTGATTTGTATAGAGGAGCAGCCCAAACTATCAAAGACAAATCCTATAAAATAAACGGGTTAGACCATGTTGAGCCAGCCGAACCCATCTTGACCCCTAACCTCACACTCTTCGCCTTTGTTTGGTTTGAATTAAAATTAGATTCTGATAAAAATTAGAGAAATACATGATTAAAAATTACAATATTGTAGAGCGTGTGATTGAAAAATGTGTTCTCGAGTAAAATTATATTTTAAGAAATGAGGGTGAACAAGGCTAAGCACGTGGCTATGACCTTCGCGCCACGTTAAACGAACCTGGGAAACCCCAAACCTTGTAGGGCAAAATGGTAATTGAATTAAGAGTTCCATTTTCTTCGTTCTTCGCACAGACAAATTTCTCGCGAACAAATTATTGAACCGTTGCACAGAAATCGCCCACGATTTCATCCCATATACACACGAACCTAGCATACACCTATATATGCCTAGTGCGTCAGTATATGTTGGATTTGAACATGCAACCATCGATTTTGATTTATCGGTGACGTTTCTTGTAAATGAATCCAATCCGTGATTTACATTTTTCAATATTTAATTTTTGGAATTAGTGCTATTTTATCCATTAATTGTATGTAAATCAATTTATTGGAGTTTTATTTTCTGTTAGTGCAGATTTTCATGGTGACTGACCAGTGAAATACGTTTCAATTTTTCACCCAGATCAGTATTGACTTCAATTGCAACTGGTTAGATGTATGTTTATATGATTAGTTTGTATGTAGTTGTGATTGCATGTTTAAATTCAGATGTATATATTGTGTTTCTTGCTGAAATAAATATTTTTCTATTGTGTGTGACTGTGTGATTTGTGTGAGGTAAATATGTATGCATTTAATTTGACGATTTATGCAATTTTTTAAGAACATTTCTTCTTCTTTTTGAACCTTAATTTGTATCTTTATTATGGTTAGCCATTTCTCTATTTTTATGCTTGCATCATTTGAAACTTTCGAAAAACAATTGTTTATTTTGAGTTTAGATTTGCCTTTTCTTTTCATCGTCAATAATATCTCTTCACCATTGGGTTGGTGGAATTTTGATTATTGACAGATAATGGTGTCATTGTCGAACAGTGGATCATCCTGTGAGAACCCAAACAAGAAACCAATGCAAAATAGTAATGTGCCTAAGTACAAGCCTAGGAAAGTCTCTGCAGTTCGGGATTTTCCNGCCTAAGTACAAGCCTAGGAAAGTCCCTGCAGTTCGGGATTTTCCACCTGGGTGTGGCCCAAATGCTATGCCAGTAGATTTGAAGCTCGGAGAAGAAAATACCAATGGTGTTAAGAATTCTGAATTGGCTTATAATGTGGAGGCAAATGGAGTTGAAAATTCTGTAATGGCCAACATTGTGGAGGCAAATGGGGTTAGGGATGCTGAATTCTCTCAAGTTATGATACCTGATGCGGTCAATAATTCTGAAATAGTGAATGTTGTGGCGCCTAGCGGTGTCAAATTTCCTGAGATTGAGATTGAGGGTTGTCAAGACATAGTTGTGAATAATCCTGTTGAAATAGAAATGACAGAATCTGCGGATGTGCTGGTGGGAGAAGTGGTGACCACAGCCACAGATGATTTATCAAATTGGGTTGAAGAACTGATGATGGGTACCAGAACCGTTGGGGTTGAATTGCAGAATGACTTAAAATGTAATTCAATGAAGGAAGTTGACCAGGCTGGAGGTCAGAAGACTATTCTGGAGGGGTTAAATGGGACGGAAGGTTTGGCCTTGGCTAAGAATACAGCTTCAGAGGAGGCGAAACCTGGCCTGGATATTGGTGCTTCAATTGACACAATGGATTTGCTCGGTGGTTCTCAGTTCTCATTGTCACCCAAGGGATCAATTGCTAAGGGCAGTGTTAAGATAGGAACTTCCTCTAGGCGTGAGGATAAATTCTGTCGTAGAAGAGTGTCTGCGGTTCGTGACTTTCCTCCTCTCTGCGGTAGAAATGCCCTTCAACCAACTCAAGAAGAAAGGCAGACGGTTGCTTGTGGAAAAGATTGTCTTTTTGCCATTGAAAATATTGAAGTGGAAACGGATGTGACTCAGAAGTTGAGGAATAATCTGGATAGAGAGGCATTGAGGGAGGTTCCAATGATCTCTGGAACCAAGTCTTTGGAAAGAGTTGAAAAGATTGAAGTCAAGTCAGAATCAATTGGAACAATGAGAGATATTGCAGAAAGAGGGTCATCGGGAGAGATAGTGACAGGTGTTGCCAAAATCGATGCTTTGCACAATGTGGCAGGGAACACTTTAAAAAGTGGGCTAATGAGAAAAACAATTGATGACAGTTTTGAAGAATTTGGAATAGGTTTACAGGATGGTTATTTCAAGGAAACAAATCGAAGAGGAGCTCCATCAGGTTCAAGGACCATGTCCAAACCAGTTCTTGATTATGCTGATGTGGATACTGGAGGACCAGTGGGGAGGGATATTGTTGTTTACTCAACAGACAGAAGTGATAAAGCAAGGACTTCACAACATGCTTTTATCTCAGGGAATGGAGTGGATTTGGTGATTGTACATGCCCTGATGGCTGCACCAAATTGTCCATGGACAAAAGATAAGTCAGCTTTTAGTAATTCAAGTGGAGGAAATGTGAGGAAGCGGAGTTTATCTTCGCAAGAAAAGTCCAAACCTGTGGCCAAAAAAAGTAGTATTAAAAGAGAAATTTCAGGAGGACCCTCTCTGAAGAAGAAAATAATTCCTGTTTCCAGTGGAAACTCAGGTGCACTGATCATCTGGGATGAAAAAAATAATGGTGCTTGCGATGAAGGTGTACCTGCAAATTCTCCTTCCAGCCATAAACCACATGATTTTGATGTTAGCCTCCCTCCTTTTGGTCCCAAAAGCTCCAGTCACACTGATATCCGCAATAGAGTGAGAGAGACTCTTCGATTGTTCCATTCTATTAGTAGAAAGATCTTGCAAGGAGAAGAAGCAAAGTCAATACCAGAAGAGGAAAGGAAGTCGAAGCAGCCTGAGAAATCCAAGAGGATTGATCTTCGTGCAGCACAGATTATAAAAGATAGAAAAATGGAGGTTAACACAGGAAAGCAAATTTTGGGAGAAGTGCCTGGAGTTGAAGTAGGCGATGAGTTTCAGTACAGAGTGGAGCTTGCTATTGTTGGCATTCACCGCCTCTACCAGGCAGGTATAGATTCCATGAAACACAATGATATACTAGTTGCAACTAGTATCGTTTCTTCTGGGGTTTATTTTGATGATACTGAAGATGCTGACGTCTTGAAATACTCTGGAGAAGGTGGAAACGTTGTTGGGAAGAATAAGCAACCTGAAGATCAGAAGCTTGTGAGAGGAAATTTGGCGTTATGGAATAGTATAGCAGCGAAAACTCCTGTTCGTGTTATCCGTGGATGGAAAACAAAACCTTCTGATTCTTTGGATTCAAGATCTAAGCTAGTCACCACCTATGTTTATGATGGCTTGTATACAGTGACAGAGTGTAGGGAGGAAGAAGGGCCTCATGGTAAGATGGTTTTCTTGTTTGAGCTGAGGAGGAATCCTGGTCAACCTGAGCTTGCCTGGAAAGAATTGAAGAAATCTAACAAGCACACAGTCCGGCCCGGTATTTGTGTCAATGACATTTCAGAAGAAAAAGAACCATTGTCCATATGCGCTGTGAACACATTAGACAATGAGAAACCTCCACCATTTAACTATGTTCCCAAGATGTTGTATCCTGCTTGGCACCAACCCGTTGCCCCTGAAGGCTGTGATTGTTCAGGGAGATGCTCCGACTCTAGAAAATGCCGATGTGTGTTAAAAAATGGAGGTGAAATTCCATACAACCGCAACGGGGCTATTGTTGAAGCGAAAACTCTTGTATATGAGTGTGGTCCTTCATGCAAATGCCCTCCTTCTTGCTACAACAGAGTCAGCCAACGTGGTATTAAATTTCGGCTTGAGATATTTAAGACAGAATCAAGAGGCTGGGGTGTAAGGTCCCTAAATTCTATTCCTTCAGGAAGCTTTATATGTGAGTATGCAGGAGAGCTTCTCGAAGACAAGGAAGCTGAACAAAAAATTGGCAACGATGAATATTTGTTTGATATTGGACAGAATTACATGGACTCTTCCCTCAGGCCAGAAGAACCAGGGAATTCAATTGAAGTTTTTCAAGAAGGTGGATATACAATTGATGCGGCCCAGCATGGAAATATTGGAAGATTTATCAATCACAGCTGTTCACCCAACCTTTATGCTCAGAACGTGATCTATGATCACGATGACAAAAGAATGCCTCATGTAATGTTTTTTGCAGCAGAGAACATTCCTCCCTTACAGGAGCTTACTTATCACTACAATTATACAATTGATCAGGTTCGTGATTCCAACGGAAATATCAAGATTAAGAAATGCTATTGTGGTACTGCAGAATGTACAGGTAGGATGTATTAAGTTGGTATGATAGTGGTCAAGTTGGGTATATCTATTTCTCAATATGAGCTGCTTTATCCATAATTTGCAGGACTGAGTAGTGGGCTTTAATTTCTCTTTCTATCACAATTGTGGCCGGATGTGCCTCACTGCTGCTGAACTTGTTGTAACATCGAATGTACTGTCCGGATGGATTAGGTGATCTGTAATTGTAAAATCTGGGTGTTCAAGTTGTGGGATTTCTTTTTACTTGATGTGAACATTTTGTAGCTTTAACTTTGTTTGATTGAACAAATTTTGTGATAGTCTAGGTTCTCTATTACTTCATATACAATGCATTTTTAGTATGTAGATGGTAATGTTGCTGAACTTGAATATCAAATGCTGCTTCCACAAGTTGGCATGATTTCTTGTAATTGCGCTTCATATTCATGTAACTCATGATCGATGCAGATACGGCCTTTTACTTACACGAGAGAAGAAGGTAAAAACAACTGGCCCTTGTTATTTTTTACCGTCTAGAGGTGTCTGGGTCAGTAATAAGACTGAAAACTTGTGACTGCGTGAATTATATTATTTCAGTCAAATTGTCGCTATGTTTTATTTTATTTTTTTTCCTCTTTCCATTTTCTTGTCCTAAAATATTTTTGCTTCTCAATTGTGAGTCTTGATAAAAGTCTTAACTTTGTTGTTTGGTTTAAGATGAATTGAACTTGTATAGAAATGGCGGCTCGTTGTATAAGTTACTTGACATTGGCGAAGGGTTGAATGTTATCTCCCCTCTAGTTCTTTCTGAGAACCATGCATGTAATGTATTGTTGAGTGTTACTTCAAAATTTTAAATGCATCATTATGTAACTTATGCATCTCTCTTAAAGTGTATTTTTGCATCATTGATATGTATGCTGGCTGTATTAATTTAACCGAGAGTTAGATTTTGGACTAAATTTGTAACTTTAATTATTTGGAATATGTTTTTCTGACCTAAAGTCTATTAGGTTTCATATTTGCCACAACTTACAGCTCTCATTCTCTGCTTTATGCTTGGATTTCTTGTTGAGGGCTTAAGCCTCTATGCGAAAATGCCAGAAACTGGTTTTCTTCTACATGAGTGTATCTGTGTTGTTACTTTGTATGGTTCTGGTTTTAGATTTTTCCTTTTTTTCACTATTATAAATGAATGTATTGTATTTGTGGCCTTAACCAAATGTTATTTGCTGAAGTGTCTGATCTCTCATTAAATTTGCTTCTTTTGATATTGAGGATTTGTGTTTCTTTTTTTCTTTTTCGAGTTCATTGGTTGGATTTTTTAGCGAATATTTCTCTGTTTTATGCCCAATTTTAGTATTAGCTTAAAATTTATGTGGCGTCGTGAAGGATTGCTCGGAAAGAGTTTGTCTGTCTTTTTCGAATCTGTGTTAAGTTTGTTCGCATTGGATTTTTGTTCAGTGTAATGCAATCTTGGTAGAACATATTTGAAGAGAGAAGGGTAGATAAAAATTAAGGTCTAAGATAATTATTATAATCGCTTGGATCTTTTCAACGGTGAGAAATTGTTCATATAGTCGATCTCAAATTTAATTGTGGAAATAAAGATGTGACAATGGATGTCTTCATAAACAATAAATGATAATATACATCCAACAAATGAATGTGAAATCGATCAAAGAATAAATTATGAGAAAGAACATGGAGATAGATAGACAAGCATTTATAAGATTGATTAGAAGAGGGCGTGGTAAACCAAAACTTAGCCCACATTTGGCTCCCATAATTTCAAATTATAATTTTTGAAATAGTATTTTTTGAAGAATAAGTGATTGAGAAAAAAAAAATTTTTTGATTTACATATAATATTATTTTATGAAAATTGTGTGGATAAAAATAGGAGAAGAATAAATTTTTGGAATAATGAGACCAAATGGGTGCTTAAGAATTTTTGTAGGCGTAAAAATGAACAAAAATTAGAAGAGGGTGTGATAGACCAAAACTGAATATTTTTTGTGGGTATGGAAACGAACAAAACAAATTGACGTCATTTTGTTACAAATAAAGTTTAATTTTATTTTTTTTTGGTCAGTTTTTTTTTTTTAAATATGCTCAATAAAGATGTATTGTGGCCTAACACCAACTATGCTATTGATGAGAATGCTGAAAAGTCTTGATGAAAATCTGTGTACCCAAAATAAGAAGAATTCGGGAAAATGCAGCAACTGTGTATATGGAAATTTCAAGCTCCACTAACTCAATAATTAAGGGGCCGCTAATAAGATTTTGGAAAGTATAAAGTTATTTCTGAGATTAAAAAACTGCTTTTGAACATATTTCAACAATTATCTAAAAAAAACATTTGTCTGATTAGAAAAATTTTTAGATGAAACCGATTTAAAATTACTTTTCAGGAAACTCTTTTTACAAAAAGCAAAAACAAAAATTCTACCAAACAAGTCCTATGTGTTTCTCGACATTTTGGCCCTTGTTCTCTTATTTTCAAAGTCTCACCAAGTGAAAAACGCCCTGTTTTCACATTTTCTTCGTTACTTTCATGTTCCAACGATTAGTCATTTCTATATCTCAATGGCCTTAAAGATGCCAAGTCGCTGACTCACTTGTCAAAAATTCTCACAACCATGTTGTGCATGATTTTGAGGAGCCATTTCCAGTGAGTACATACGAGACAAAATGCTTTATGAAGGTTGACATTACCCGTCATAAGTAACAGTAAAACGGGCAAATGCAATCCAGTAAGTATGATCAACCAAGTACACATCGATGATAAACAACAAGGCCCTGATACAAGACCATTATGTCAAATCAGATTTAGGCATAAGCTACACTAGTCGATTTCTTGAATCATTTTTCACTAATTTGTCCGGTTCCTTGTAGATCTAGTGAAGATGCATAACAACCTGATCCTTGACAGTGTTGGAATTGGTCTAGCATCCTCTTTTTTTCTCTTGTTTTACTAAAATCGTGTCACTCTTGTGGTGATTAGCTTCTTTAAATCTACGCAAGACATCACTACCATACAACGTAGTTTTCAATCGACTACATCATGGATTGTGTAAATTCAGTAATCTTAACGGTTAATTTCGTTAGATTCTATTGTTCCAAATGGATAAAACTTTAACAAATAAAAATGGTGCTATAACATTACATTTCCAATCAAGGCATTTCAAGAAGAGAGATAAAAACAGGTATATTCACAAAAGCCATTTATACTATTTCATAAAGATCCATCAAGGCTAAAAACATCAACTCCTGTTCCAAGCATAGAACAGAGGATAAAATCCGGGAACGCATAGCATCAAAGGCTATCAAGACTCTCTTCTATCATTGATCGAAAGTCAGGATTATGATTATGTAAATCAAAATTTGAAGGTAGTTTATATTACCCACTAAGACCATGAGAGATGAAACTTGAACAGCATAAGGTATAAAATGATCATCGGCTGCCAACAGATACACAAACAGCTCTCAAGAAACAGAAGATCAGAGGTTTATACCTATGTGGTGGTTTCGTCGATCATGGGCATAGTGCAAAAGACGATGCAATCTCAGTATCCCATGCAGATATAAACAAGCTATTCTCAAAACTTTCTTCCCTGCTGTTTGGACAAACGGAGTTTTCAGAAGAATTATTGCTTGTTTTCTCCACCTCTTCATCAATCAAAATAACCTGTGAACGGCAACTCCAACTGCAAAACGCTTTCTCACCTCTGAAGAATATTAACACAACCAAAAACCAGTCAAAGTCTTGCATTGGTCCATAGTACTGGACGTGACAATATTAAAATAAATATAAAAATCTAATATCTTGTTCAGAGTACTGTCGAGTCTATCCAGTCCCATCAGCTTAACAAACATGTTGATAATCTAAAGTGTTTTGGACATATGCAGAGGTAAGTATTACTGTTGCGAAGGCAAAAAACAAATAGAAGAAAAGGTTTATTGCTGCGAACCTGTACATGTAAACATCTTCCCCTTCCAATTTCTTCTTGCAAGAGTAACAAAATTTCAAGAAATCGCTGAAGGGATAAGAAGAAAAAACGTCAGAGCATTTAGCCACCTGAGGCAATGGAATTTCCTCTAAAGTTTCCTCGAAAACATCAGCTAATTTTTCGTGACATTCTAAAACGCAGTCACCAAAGATGTGAGTAACTTTGGGGTTAGGGCCATGTGTTCTCACACAGGTATAATCCTCAGAAAGCTCAACCTCCCTTGCCGGAACAGAACCAATAAAACCAGATCCACAGCTAATTGATGCTGGAATTGAACTCAGCTTCATTGCAGATGAATCACCTAACTTTGATTCGGAAAACATGTGGCTTATTGCATTCTTGGAATTCAAATTACCAGACAACCTTCCAGAATCTAATGAACAGGAGTGAGGATTTTTATCAAACTGCTCTGGCTCAGATGGAGCTCCTCCAATTTCGAACAAGACGTTAGAATTGTCCTTTACATGATTGGGTGGTTTCGCCACGTCATTTGGAAAAATGGCAACATTTTTCGGCAATGATCTTGGAACTTCAAGAGAATCGATGCAACCTCGAAAATTTGCATTTGTGATCCTCGCTTTTGGTCCAAAAAGAATATTTTTACTATCAGATGATTGGATAACCTTCCCCGAGTATTTACTTTCATTGTAAAGTGAATCTATAATGCTTAGACCGACTTTGCTACAATCCCAGCTCTTTTGATGCACCTCATTTGCTGATATTCGGGGCTTAAGTGGATTGCCCATATTAGAGAAAACCTTATAATCTAATGGAGAAGTCGGGCTTCTCTCTGAATCAGATTCTGAAATCCTAGGATTGAACCCCACAAATACCCCAGGGACGTTAAAATACGAGCTGTTTGTATGTTTTTGACCAAAAATAACAGAGTGAAATTTAGACTCTGAACTAGCATCAGAAATCAAGTGATCCCTGTGTTGATCTTTGGGGTTTGATCCGATCGTTGCCCTTAACATTATCTCAAAACTTCAAACCCTTCAAAATACACCTAAAGCCTCTACCTGTATCAAAATCAATAAATTCCTTCAAAAATTATTACATTGCACATATAAGTTAATGCAGGTAATAGAAGGTGTAAAAATACAGCAAGAAAGATGAAAATCATGAGCTGCATTAACAAGAAACAATGAATTCTAACATCCAAGCCAATAAACAAATATTGTAACAGTAGACATTAAATAAGGATATACATTTCCTTTTTTATATTCATAATTGAAAAAATATTCCCGTAGAGAAATAAATTTAATCGTGGAACGAAATACAGCAAATAAAGAAACTGGTCACTGAAGACTTTTATCAAGAAATGAATGGAGCAATCTTTTCAAACATCGAAGAAAATCATGCTGTGGATATAATTTTTGAACAAAAAAAGGAAGAAAATTCTATGATTCTTTATTCCAAATGACAAATTAAATTGATTGATAAAAAGGGTCTAAAATAATAATTATACTCAAGAAAGCCAGCAAAGAGTCAAAGAAGGAAACAGATCAAAACGCAGATAAAACTTACTGTTGATGATAAAGGTTTCTTGATCAAAAACCCCTTGATTAGTCCTCAAATTACCCAAGAATCAATAACCATTTTGATAAAATAAATGCATGAAAAGAATAGCTTAAAAACATCAAACAAACTAAAGAATGAAAGAAAAAGAGGAACTTGATAAAAACCTTTGCTCTCTGAAGCCTCGAGAAAATCGCGTTCAAAATCTATGCCAAGGTGATGGGGGTTTCATTTAAATAAAAGGGATAGAATCTTGAAAACATACATATATTACACACAAAAGAATAACATCTATGTGTGTGCTCATGTGAGTGGGAATGTGTATAATATATATATATATATATATATGTGGAGAGAGAGAGAAGGGGGAAAAACCCACCTGGTTTCCTCCTCCAGAAACTGAAGAGAAATGAGGTTTCTTGAGTAAAAGAAGAGGACCCCAATGCAGTACACCTCTCTCCTCTCTTTCTCTCTCACAATTTCTGTGGGTGTTCTGTGTGCAGTACACCTCTCTCTCTCTCTCTCTCTCTCTACTCTACAGAGAGAAACGGTGAGCTTCTCACATACTGACATACAACCTCTCTGTTTTCTTTTTCTTTTTTTCTTTCTTCTCCCTTGTAATATTTACACATGGCGTGTGGGACTGTCGTAGTTTGTATGTATAAAAAAATTATATTAAATACATGCCAATAATGTACCAGACCGTATTTCTCCCCCATATTCACTTTAAGCCTTCTTTCGTATGAATTAAATCTAGATTTAATCTCAATTAAAATCAATAATTAGTTTCCAGTCGAGAGCCTTGAGCATTGTACATGAAATATTCAATATTTTAATCACACATTTCATCAATTTTAAACAAAATTAACTAAACGTCTTATTTTAATTTCTACCAAAAATGGGTTAAATATTGCTACTTTTTTGAGAGAGAGAATATTATGAAAAATAAATAAAAACTTGAGTTTTCCTAATGACACGTGGCAAAATTTTTTATAAATACCAATATAGAAAATATTAGAGGTGGACCTTTAGTATATAACAATTACAGAAATACTTTATAAACCTTCAATAACGTCTGTTTTCCATACCTCGCCCTATTTGAGCCTCATTTTGGTATGAAATGTGTTTTTAAATAGTGATTTTTGAAGAATGTGTAGTTAAAAAATAAAGAAAAATTTTCGATTTACGTGTAAGATTATTTTAGGTAAGAATGTGCGATTAAAGATGAATTTTTGAAAAAAAAAGAGCCAAAAGATTTTGTTTTTACATCATTTTTAATTGCAATAAGGTTCCAACTTTTATTTGTTAGCGCACTTATAATCCAAACAAGTTTTTCATTCTAAGTTTATTCTCATAATTGTTCATTAATTAATACATTTGATCCACGGTGACGTGAAAAGACTTATTTGCCCTCCATAGTTGTATTTAATAAAAAAAACAACAAAACAAAGAGAACTACATAATAATTTCCCTTCATTTTAAAATATGTGGACAAAAACCATCATAAATGACTAAATGTGCTAATTAAGAGAATATTGATATTGAGACTGCGCTAAAAAAAGTAATGATTTAAATACGATAATAAACATAGATAGATAGCTTTTAGTGTAATTAAAAGCGAGGCAACAAATATAACCACACTTCCCTTATTCATCAAAAATTTATATTTCCCATTTGACCCTTTTATATTTGTGTTGCATATAGCCCCTATTCAATGGTCGTTATTTTGAAAAAAATGATATTTTGAATAGTGATTTTTTGGATAATGTGTGTTTAAAAAATAGAGAAAAATTTCTAGTTTGCGTGCAAAATATTTTATTGTACAAATGTATGTTTGAAAATGAGTATAAGAATTATTGAGTTTTGTTTTAAAGATAGACAAACATTCCATTATTTGATGTTACAATTTTTAGAATAATGTTCCTTTGAAGAATGTTTGATTGAAAAAGAAGCAAAAGTTTTTTGTTTTTATGTGTAATATTATTTTATTTGAGAATGCGTGGTTAAAAATAAGAGAGAAGAAAATTTATTATAAATTAATGAGGGTCGAACGAGGACTTATTATTAAAACGCATTTGGATTATATTCCTTCAACTCTTTTGTTTTCTCATTTCTTAAAGAAGTGTATTTACAGACTAATCAATTTGGTCATTTCACAACCAAAAAGGCAATTCTACTTTTATTTTTGTTTTAATTTTAATTTTTTTTATATTGGAACACTTATGTTTTGTTTAATTAAGAAAATTAACTCATTTATTATAATACCAAAAAGCATAATAAAGTAGAATTGAATAACAGCCAAAGCTTGGTTTATTTTTCTTTTCCTTTTTCTAGTCAATGTTTTAATAGTTTTTATCTTTTTCTTTGAATAAGAAAGTTCATTTTCAAAATTATAATTGAGTTGGAAATGTATATTTAATTTCGATGACACCACGGTCTTTTTTTGTTTCATCATATTTTAATTTTACCTATAGTCCTCAACCTTTCGTTGAATTCTAATTTTCAACATTTCACCAGTTAGCACATCTCGTTATTGATGATAATTTCTGTCAAATATTATGATTGCTTACTTTGAAATGACGAATATATTTTCACACTTTTAAATGTATTGTTTTCTTAAAATGTGATGAGAAAATTTTTTTTTTACACCGTCTCAATGGACTTTTTAGACTGAAATTGTTATTAAAGACGAGGTGTGCTAAATAACAAAATGCTAAGAATAAGAATGCATTGATAAAAGTTAAGGTTATAAGAAATATATTAAGCAAAGATTTAGGACCTTAAGTGAAAATAAAATATAGAGCAAAAATTAAAGTTTGTGGTGGAAATGTAATTACCCATTTTGGAATAAATAAATATCTTTCTAAAGGCTAATGGTGCAAATCTTCCCTTCACGTTTGAGTGTGCTATGTTTTTTAGGACATATCGTTCTCCACTTGACATTTTGACCCTTGATTTTGCTTTCCTTCACAAAAGTATGATCTCATTTTAGTTGTCCGGTTTTGCCGTTAAATGGGTGCATCCCTCTCAACTTTTATAAGGACATTTTCATCTACCCACCAATATGTAAAGATCTTCACGAAGAGACATTATACTTAGATGAACATATGCAAAAAGTACTCTGATCTTACAACTTTATTGATGAAATATATACAATTTTATTATAAAAAAATGACTTAGTTTTCCATTTGCTATGATCTTACAACTCTGAACTATGGTGAGTAATATGTTGGGTATTTGTAAATTCTCGGTTAAAAGACAAATAATGCGTGCCGGGTGCTCTTCATGCTTTTAGTTTATTGTCTTACGAGTTTTTCGATTTTTTTTTTTTCGTGATTGGGTTTTTGATTCATTGTTCATGCAATGTCGTGTTTAAAACTAGATTTGGGCATTTTAATCGAAATCAAATCTTTTGAATCTGATTGGGTCTCAATCGGTTCTTGGTTCCTTAACTAGAATCATGGGTACCCGAATGAAATCTATAAATATAAAATTTAAAAACTATAATTATTATAGTAATTTGTCTAAAACCCTATATTCTAACCATAAGAAGTTGTGATTGACTCCTATATCTTTTACTCTCGCATCACTTCAGATTGACCCAAAGTGTGATTTAATTTTTTATATTTTAGTTTTCTCTTCTTTTCGTGATTTTAAATCTCCATTATTTTGAGTAATGCAGTTGGACCTCTTAACTTCTTGAAGATTTCTTAACTAGAAATATTGTCGAGTAGTAATATTTTATATATACGTATCGAAATTGCCTATATGAAAATATTTATTAAATGTGTGCCCGCGCGTGTAGGTAGAATCAAACTTGAACTTGAACAGACAGTTTGAGTTTGAGTTTGATTCCAATAATTACAAAGACCCGAATAGTTCCAATTACGAAATATCAGAATTATAGTCGATGATTCTGGGTATTAAAATATCCGGACCGATTCACTCGACGCCATGTCTATTTAAAATCGTGTTTCAGTAAATACAATCTTTGTTTATGGTATACAGTAAGATACTCTTAACAATTTTGATTCAAATATTATAAGATCAGGTGATCGACTGTAATATTTACTAGATCATAAATACACCAATAAAATGTCTTTAATAAATCGTGAAAGTTTATATATTTTTATTATGTCACAAGTTACATGGCATGAGTCTGTGATGTTTCAGTACAATTTTCATGCAAAATTGATGACATCGAAAATATATGTTAGACGGAGTCGTATATATTCAAACTAAGTCTAGAAGTACTTTAATTTCTCTTTTACATTATTCTTTAGCAATTTGACAATATGTGCGTCTACTAATTTTTACTTTATACTGTATATGTATATGTACGTGTATGAGTATAGGTTTGTAAATTGTATAAGTATGTGAAATAGAGAAATACTCTTGAAAAGGTCGTTTTGATAAATAAAAGAAAAGTCTTTCAATTTTTGTTTCACTTTCGGGGAAATGATTTATCACACAACGACAAAGCTAAGTCCCGTGGGCTCCACTTTGTGTACTTCGATGTTTTATAAAATGGAATATGAATGAAAACTGCCGGACCACCTTTCTTTTTTTCTTTTTCCTTTATTCTTTCTTTTTCTCTCTCCTTTTTTTTTTTTGTTAAAATAATAAATCAACTTTGGCAATTGAAATTGCCGTTAGTTGTCCGTGTGTGGGGATGCATTGTTGATGGAACGGGCTTTAACAGGCCAGGCTAGGTGTATTAGAGCATTTTCGAAAGATAGTTTAAATATAAGATACTTTTTATTTTAATAAATTATGTTCTAAATTTGGAGAATTAAACATAATCCCTATAGTTAAATGCATCTAACTTATTTCAATTTTTAATAGAGGAAAATAATATAATAATTTTGTGGGAAACCAAAAAAATGAAAGATATGAAAACATAATAAATATTTTTTGAGCGTAATAAAATATGTGTTAAATATAAAGAGTATATTGGAGTATTTAAAATTCTTTAATCTAAATTTATAGATACTCTTTAAATTGTAGAATGCGCTCTTTAAAAATTGAGAATATCTTATTTATTTCATCACATGCTTATTTTATTAGTTAACTTTAGAACAACCGTTTGAATTACCATCGATCACATTTTTATCACTCAATCGTTGTTGAATTTTAATTTGATCACATGTTTAATTTGTTTCATTCAAATGATCTAACTCCAGCTTCGTTGCAGTAATCGTTAGAACCGCTTCTATTGCTACGACTAACGTCCAACACTCCTCTAATAAATTATTCTTTTTAGAATTATGAAAGATTAAACATAAACAAAATATGTAGTAACATCTCAAGGGAATGGG